>JAUCMX010000002.1:16330712-16463212 GCA_033459395.1 Hemibagrus guttatus
GCCTAGCTCTTAAATAAAAACAGATCAATCCAGGAAATGTCAATTCTGAAAATACAAAATAATAAAATATTATTTATATGGAATCTCTGGGAAAATAAACAAACAAACAAACAAAAACAGTCAGTATGTCTACAAATGTCTGGGGTATGTCATGGATCAACCCATGTTGTGTTGCCTGGTGCTGCCATTGGCAGTGCGTATATTGGGTAAGAAATTGAACGTGCTTTGTCTTATTTGGATACAACACTCTAAAAACAATCAAAATAATAAAGAAGGGTGATGGGATCAAAGAGTACACTATATATCAATATTAAAATTGGACATTGTGGTACAGGAAACTGTTTTCATCTGTAACAAGAGCAATTTGGCCGACATGTGAGGAGACGCTGGAGTCATGGCCTAGCACATCTGGTAAGTGAGAGAAATGATGAAATGAACAAGGGATGACACCCTTTAAACCCAAAACAGCAGTCATTCCAACACTGTGTCTGGGATGATTCTGGTCCAGAGATATTTCACTTCATAAGGATTCGTTTGGAAAACGACCCAGATCCTAGGGGTATCAATTTTTTTGTAGCATACAATCAGTGTTTTGGTCTATACAGATATTGCAAGTGCAAATCCTTGCTCTGATTAATTTACTGTGGGTTGAAAAGTGATTGCAAATGATCTCTGGGCTGCACTTCTGGGTGGCTTTGTGCTAAAAAGACAGAGCCTATTTTGTTGAACAGGAAATGGGGAGTTTCTGGTGTGTGAAATGTGGTAAATAGTGTACTGATAAAAAGGGACAATAGTGCATTTAAGGACTTTTCAGATGTGGGCCCATTTTGGTTAACCATTGGTGATGTAGTTGTAAAATAAGGGGGTTTGTGTTAGAATGAATACATTATCATAAAGTGTGCGAAGGTGTGCTGCTGTGATATTCAATCAAATAATTTCTTTCTTTTTTTTAAGTGTGTTGTTTGCAGTATAGTGCTATATTCATATAAATCATTAGCATTCTAACAGAAGACTTATTGATGTTTTAGTGGTAGAACTCACCAGTTGGATTATGTAGATAAGACAACTTACTTTCTTAGCTCTGTGTCGTTTTGTAGCTTTATGTTGTTATGTTGTTTTATGTAGCACCAGGGTCGTGGAGTAACTTTCTCTCATTTCACTATGTACTGCGTCAGCTATGTATCGTTGAAATGACAATAAAAACTTCTTGACTCGATTTGACTTGACATTTTCTGTTTATTTGTGATTATTAGTGGATTGCCGCAGTGTCACAGACTTTTATTCTAAGCTCCAACAACTCACAACCAACAATCATAGATAAAAATACACTGACATCATGAGAAAATGTACAAAAATGTCCGTGATAGATACAGAGAGTATGGGAGGTTTTGCTGGAGTTCTTATGAATGATTTACAACAATATTCCAATATATAAATAATTAAATAATTTTTATTTCTTTTGCACTTTCATAACAGAACAACAAAGAAACTTTGCATAAAGGAGTCAAGCCCTAAGGAGCAAGACAGGAAATTAAATTATGAAAGGTTAAAATAGAGAAGAGGACTGGGAGTTCATTCTTGGGATTCATGACATGATTAAGTGTGTAATGTTAGACTTTGCAGGTGTGTTTATGAATAGAGCAAGATCTGGAATTTCATTGTAGGATAAGTGCACACACAAATGCTCTAAAATGATCAAGAGGAACCAGAGTATACACATACATATGTTTTATATATATATATATATATATATATATATATATATATATATATATATATATATATATTACAGAAGTTCTCTATGACAATCATTCTATACTTCTCACACAGACCTGCTTTAGCTTAGAATGAATAGTACTGCGTAGTTCTTATTTTATGATAGCAAAAACAGATGTTATAATAATTGCTATTGAATTGATTCATTTGCTGCCCATCTGCTTCTCTTGGGAATAGAAATACTTGATCATGATTGATTTTATGATTGATGACTGATCATGAGGAATTTATCGAAAAGGCCAGCATTAATGTTTCAAGTAAAATAATTAAACAAAATCAATGTGATGTATTCAACATGGCAAAAGAATTCAAACACTGGCAACGGTTCATTATACTCGCAAATGAAACTCATAAAAATAACTGAAACTGGCTGTTAGATTTCTATTTACATATATGGATTAGAGTGGACAAAATGTGACACCAGCTTTATAGATCCTCTTTGAACTTATAGCATCTACATGGGATGCTTAATGTTTCCTGTTTTGAAAGACGTTTTCAGTCGCAACAATTAGGCAGCATATTTCAAATCAGAAGCTGAGTTCATGGCATATCAGAAAGGAAAAACAAAAAGTCACATTGGTGCATGTCGACGTTTAAGTATTACTTCATAACCTTTCACACCACACACTGCACCACACTTTCTCTAATCGATCACTGCTCATCTTTCGGGATACAAGGATGGCATGCAACAAGCTTTTTGAACCTCCCCATATTATCTGAACAGTTGAGTCACTTATTTAAGCCATGACTAAAGACCAAACTCTCAATAAAGTATTTAAATTAGCTATTGTTATTAAATATTTGTTGGCTATATGTTTTTTATGCTAAAGTCCTCAACAGGTTCATTAGACTCTTAGTCTGTGGCCTAGTAGACTTGTATCAGAATGTATGCAATTATTTATAAAGACTTTAAAACTGGATAACCAAGTCTGTGAAACACTGAAATGTAAATATCATGGTCTGATAAAGTCCTTTGGTGTGTTGGCAATGTGATTTAGATCTTTGTCTTGCAGCATGATGAAGTTCCTCCCAATTAGATTGGATCCATTTTTCTGTAAATTGGCAGACAGAATGTTTCTGTAGACGTTTGAATTCATTCTGCTGCTACCATCATGAATCACATCATTAATAAAGATTAGTGAGCCTAATCCAGAAGCAGCCATGAAAACCCAAGCCATGACCCTACATCCACTCTGCTTGACTGACACATAGGGGACTGACTGCATCAGAATTATTATTTCTGTATGCACTGACTGCCCACTTTATAAGGAACACAAGCAGAAGACATTCGCTCCTGTCAGGCAAGAGCAGGAATTTGAGATTGCAGTGAGCACCAGCTCAGAAAAATCGACACTTGAAGATAACTTGGAGTATTTTCAGTCCTCCATGGAGATCAGCAGTTTCTAAACTCAACAGCCTGTCTGGCAACAACAATTTACCACTGTCAGAGTCACTCAGATAATATTTAATATGAATATTACCTTGAGTATTACCGTTTCTTTTTTTCCTAAGTACTATGATTCATTTTAGCCATCTTTCACCTCTTGCTATATTTACAAGCCAGAATTTTTTTCTCAAATATGGTAACCGCAACAGAGACATCACATGACTGAACCACTAGTATAATATGAAATGTACTATAAAATGGATCACTAGTGGTTAGTCAATGATCAGTTTAAGCTTTGTACCTGGATTTGAGAGCATGAGTGAAAGTGGATGATGCTGAAAGTACAAACACACCAGAATCACATACTCTCTTCTCTTTGCTGCGCTCCATGGTGCACTCCATGAAAACCAGATGTTCTGGTGAAGCTACAGCCATCAACCATGAGGAGCCAGCAAAAAAATTTCCGTTTCAGTCAGGGCCATCTGAGCACAATGCACGATCATGTATAAAAATAACAGACTAAAATGCTATTCTGTTGAAAGTCTTTTTAATTCGGATGTTTCTTGATTCTATTCAAAACTCCTAAAAAACATGTTTCCAAAAGACTTGCAGACATACACTTCCACACTGTGAATAACAGAGGGATGAGGAAAGCGGCCACAAGTTTGTTCCATGTAGGCATATGCACACCTATTTCTAAATCAGGTAAGTTAGCAAGGGGTCCATAGATTCAATTTGTAGCTAGTTGTGCAACTGAGTGAGTGAATCAAAAGTTTATCCACACAGTGTTGTAAGCTTCATTTAAAAATATTTCTTATAATATATAATACATATAATAAAAAACAGCATACATCTATTGTTATTATTTTGTCAAACCAAAAGAACATTTGTTATGTAGCTTGTTGCTTGTGGGTAGTGAAATAGCTAGAGAAAACAAATAGCACTCACTATAATACAGTCACACAGCTAATCTTACCTAGCTATCATTGTTTATAATACATAAGAACCTATGAGTAGCTGTTAGAGTGAAAAATACACTTCATCCTATCTGTTTGGCCTGCAATACAATGATGTAAATAATTTAATATATGCAAAAGTCCCAGTCCCCAAACTATCAACAAAACAGCCCAATTGTAGCAGTTGTTATCGGAAGTGGTGGAACTCATATTTTTGCTTCAGTGTCAGCCTGCTCAGTGATTGCTTCCATAAGCTATATCAACTCTGCCATAATCATAGTTTTGTCTTTTATTCCATCAATTTAGTAATATCCTTCCTGTTCATTTATAATCTACCCCTTGTACAGACTAAGCATTCGCCAAATAATTAACAGACACAGAAGAGGCTATTCTTGCCAAGACATTTTCCTAATTGAGTCCAGGACAGTCACAGAGATTTTTCCCCCACATGACATCTATTTGAGTCAATTCTATTAGCATGTAAACACTTCAGACAATGTATTTAATCCCTTAAATCCCTTATAGCAACTTTAGTCCTCATTAAAGAACACGACATTTTGACTGTAGCCTCTTTTCAATTAGTCTACCAGAGCACATTGTAACACATCACACACATACACATACATATTTATGTTCCATGAATTCGGGCTCCAATAAACTCTGAGAATTTCACAGGGCCCTGGAGGAACCCCTTAAAAGGGAAGACAGAGGCTAACTGCCCATATTCAAAGGTTTACATTTCCATTAGGGCAGGGCAGTGCAGGGGAAATGTTTTGGTTCAGAGTGTACTCTTCATGCTCCTGCTGGAAACACTGCAGTGTAAATATCTACAGAGTGAGGTATTGGAACATGCAGCCTATACAGTTGCTATGGTTTCATGGTTTTTCATACCTTATAAAAATAAGATGAGAGGTGAACATGCCAAAAATAGAAAGCTGTATAAATAACTAATGAAGATCTGGCTGACTGATTCACAAACAGCAACACTACTAGTTAAAGCTAGCTCCAAAAATGTATATATATATATATATATATTCATTCATTCATTCATTCATTCATTCATTCATTCATTGTCTACCGCTTATCCGATCTATTCTCGGGTCACAGGGAGCCTGTGCCTATCTCAGGTGTCATTGGGCATCAAGGCAGGATACACCCTGGACGGAGTGCCAACCCATCACAGGGCACACACACTCATTCACTCACTACGGACAGTTTAGAGATGGCAATCAACCTACAATGCATGTCTTTGGACCGGGGGAGGAACCCGGAGTACCCAGAGGAAAACCCCGAGGCACGGGGAGAGCATGCAAAATACATACACACGGCAGAGGCGGGAATCGAACCCCCAACCCTGGAGGTGTGCGGAAAATGTGCTAACCACTAAGCCACTAAGCCACCGTGCCCCCCGATATATATATATATATATATATGTGTATATGTGTATATATATATATATATATATCGGGGGGCACGGTGGCTTAGTGGCTTAGTGGTTAGCACATTTTCCGCACACCTCCAGGGTTGGGTATATATATATAACACCTATTTATAGAAACCTATTTATAAAACCTATTATATATATATATATATATATATATATATATATATATATATATATATATATATATATATATATATATATATGTGTTTTATATATATATATATATATATATATATATATATATATATATATATATATATATATATATATATATATATATATATATATATATATATATATATCGGGGGGCACGGTGGCTTGGTGGCTTAGTGGTTAGCACATTTTCCGCACACCTCCAGGGTTGGGGTATATATATATAACACCTATTTATAGAAACCTATTTATAAAACCTATTTATATATATATATATATATAAAACCTATATATACGGGGGGCACGGTGGCTTCAATTTTCACATCAAATATCCAAACAGGGAAATATGTGATCTCAGCGACTTTGTTGTTGTTGTTGTTGTTGTTGTTGTTGTTGTTGTTGTTGTTGGCATGGTTGTTGTTGCCAGACATGCTGGTTTGAATATTTTAGAAGTTGCTGATCTTCTGAGATTTTCCACACACTACATTCTATAGATTTTAACCAGTATGGTGCAGAAAACAAAACAAATATGCAGTAGGTGGAAGTTCAGCATGCACTGAATAATTCTTGTACCAACCATGCATAGCTGCATGAAGGAGAAGACAAAAGGGTTCCTATTATACTGGCCAGTGAGTGTTTGGTAAACCACAGTTTGGTAATTAATGGCTTCATTAGTAAACCTCATTGCACTATGAGCAGTGTGTATGTCAAGCGATGAGGTGAAGATGCGGGAAGCGATGTTGCAGGAATCCTTAGACAGTATGTTCTCTTGTGATCCTGAGATGTTCATATGTTTCGCTCTGGTAGTTTGCAGCACACTGCTGGAAAAACTGCTGTTTCTGATTAACTGAATATGATTGCTTCAATATTTTCATTATGTTTGAGGGAGCCTACAGTTATCCTGTTCCAGTATGGAGAAAGAACAAGAGTAAACCTTACTTTGTTTAGAGATCTTTTTGAACCGTTGTACAATGTTAAATATACTGTAGAAATACCTACAAAGCCAATAAAAAAATTAAAATAAATAAAAATGTTTCTTTGTGTTTGATATGGAATGGTGACAGATAACATTATATAGAAACATGTTGCTTGTTCCTCTAGGTTCATACATCTCTGATAAATTCAAAGTGCTCCAACATACTCAACTGAACTCAACTGTTTAATAGTTAACAATTAGAGCATATTATGAGCAGGGGTAGGTCTGGGAAACATACTTATATGCCATTACAAGGGCATTACATTGGTTAGTGCTAGATCAAATCTAACACATCAGCTAAGGAAGTTGCACTGAGCATTTCAGATATCTGTTAAAATGATCCCACTGTGCTTTAACCACAATTGGCTTTGCTGTTGGGACCCTGTCACTAGAATCTGGCCAAACTTTTCATATTATGAGCTGTCATTTGGCCCATGAAGTGGTTCCAACAGCCATTGCAATCCATGAATGGTCCAGAATATAAAACCATTACTTCATTAGCATGTGCACAAGTCATTGGAATAGGAACTGAATCCTCTAATCCACATAAAGACTGTAACGATACTCTTGCTCACATTAAGATCATTTTAGACTGCTTCCTTTTTATCTTAAAGACTAAAAAATGTCAGACACAGAACATTAATGTAAACTGATGACAGACCTTACAGAACAATTATCGCTATAACACATCTACATAGTAGTATTAGATAAAATTACTTATCATTTTTTATTGTAGCTTTTTTAAAATCTTTGCTGAATGTGTCACTAAAGCATAAAATATTCTCAGCACAAAGAGTGGAAAACGTGACATTCTTTTCCTGTCATATGGCAGGCCAGATGGACACACCCTCTGTCCAGACTCAGCGAAACCTGCTTACCATGAAACACCCCAAATGGCAAGTTTCCATCGTTCCACAGAGCAGCATGAGCAAGAGCAGCCTTGTATGATACTTTTCTCCTCTTCAACGAGCCATTCTGTCGCTATGCTCGTTGTCCAATTAAATAGCAACATCAAAAATAGCTGAGAATTTCTATATCTTGAGCTAATGGAGCAAAAAAGCATTGAAGCTCAATGCCCTCCACTGGCCAAGAAAGAAGGCCACATGAATAAATGCAACACTTAGTAAAGACGTAGCTCTTAAATAAACTCTGGTGACCCTTTTGATTAATCACAGATTTATATTTCTTTTACTTGGTATAATGACCTCAGCAAATATGAAACAGTAAAAAAACAACAACAATACAGTAGCGATTACCTTTCAGTATTTTAAAATAACAAGCGTCATATGCAGTACCACTTCATAAAATCCATCCACCCATCCATTTTCTATACCTGCTTATCCTAGTACTGGGTCACAGGGAACCTGGAGCCTATCCCAGGAGACTACAGGCACAAGGCAGGGTACACCCTGGACAGGATGCCAGTCTATCACAGGGCCCAATCATACACATGCTATGGAGAATTTAGAGATGCCCTACATCAACCTACAATGCATGTCTTTGGACTGGGGTAGGAAAACCCCAAGGCACGTGAAGAACATGCAAACTTCACACACACACACATAGTGGAGGTGGGATCCCATGAATCAAACACCCAACCCTGGGTGGGTTTGCCCTGGGAGGCAAACCAGCAGGGAGCCGGTTTCCATCAGAAAAATCGGATATTTAAACCCTAACCCTAAACCAATTAAAAGAAAACTCAAAACTGCTTCTGGATAAAAGCAAGCATAATTGCAGCTTGGGGTCATGACTGGCAGCTTGCATCTTACTTTCCAGTAAATGTATTTAAATATACACAATTTCTGGCTATTTTAATAAGAACACCTGTACACCTGCTCATTAATGCAATTATCTGCCATTCATCTGAGAGTGGCTGGTGATCTCCTGATATTTTCCATAGAAAAATACCCATCAGTGAGTGGCAGTTCTGTGGCCAGAAACATCTTGTTAATGAGAGAGGTCAGAGGAGATTGATGGATTGAACCATCAGGAAGGCTACATTAAGTTTAATAACCACCCTTTACAACAGCTTTAAGAAAAGAAAAGCTTCTCTTTAAGCTTTGATGCGTTGAGAGGGATGGATTACAACATCAGATAAACACAGGTTGACACAAATTGGACAGATGGAAATTGGAAAAACATTACATGGTCTATTAAAATAGTCAGTGTATGTGGATTAGGGAAGAAAGTGCACGTGTATGAGAATGTGTGTGTTGTGGGTTTTGGAGGCACTAAGGGAAATACACATTGTTCATTTAGACCTAAGGTTTCAAAAAGATAATATCATTACCCTGATTTAAAGCAAGGAAAGGCAAGGTTATTTATATAGCACAATTTCATACACAAAAGCAATTCAGAATGAAGACAAAGAGCATTAAAGGATAAAAGACAACTATAATGATATAAAAAACAAAAAGTTCAAATTACAGAGCAAGAGACAATAATAATTTGGAAAATAAGAATAGAAATGAATAAAATGTTATTAAACCAATCAAATTACTGAGAAAAAATGAAACATTTTAATTTTGAGTGATGAACACTATTTAAACGCAATGGATGACTGAGTCAAGTACTGCGACGCAGTAGCATCTCGCTGCACTCATGAAGGGAAAAGAGGGCCGATGCATATTAGATATCAGTCTGTTATATGATAAAGTTCAACAACGCATGGACATGTGCATATTATCACCTGTAATGCAAAATGAGTATAATGTAAAAGACAAACGAATCTCTATGCCATTTTCTCTACTATATACAGTAGAGCTTGTATGAAAGTAAAATGAGTGTGATGGGAACAGTCAGGGGAATCAATTAAACCTTGCTGGCTGTCATCAAAAGTGAAGGGATCACGCATGTGCAAATCAAAGGTGTTGAGAGGGATGTCAAATCCGCCCCAAATGAGAAATGGGGAGCTGAATCTTCAGTAATGAGGTACCAGTTTGACTTTGTTCCTTGCTCGCGTTTCAAATCACTTATCCATTCCTTGTAAAAGGTGCAAGTCATGGCTCATTAGCCCAGTGGTGGACACCATGTCATAGATGCTATTAAGATGCTTATGAGAAGCTCACACAGCCAAGTCCCTGTTCTCGGAAGCACTGATTCCCTCCACCCTCGCCCAATCACTTAGAGGTGAAACTTGAAGGCGTGCTTCAAATTAATCGCCTTCTGCAGTGGGAAAGAAAGAGAACTCCAGTCCTGTAAAGGATTTAAAAGGTGAAAAGGGCACACATCAACACCATGTGAATGGTGGGGGCAGGGAGGAATGGATGGGGCCCAACCCCTTGGCTCCTTCTTCAAATTAATTTGTCAGACATTCCCCTTCTCTCTCCACTTTCACTTTCTTTGTTCCTCGTTCCATTTTATGGAAAATTTGCCAATCCCTTTCTGCTTTGAAGTCACGTCTGTTTTCTGAACTGTCAGAGCACATCACCCCATGTTGGCCATCGTCCATGACTGGTGCGCCAATATCTGTGCGGCCTCATTATGGCAAAAAGGCTGATAATCACAGCAGGGTGTGCAAAGGGAACCATTTCCTCATTTTGAACTGCATGAGGACACACCCATGTTCTATTTCACCACTCAAGGACTGCTGCTGAAAGATAGTAACATAGTAAAGATCTATTATTTTCCACCAGTTAGTCAGTTCTTCATTTCTGTTCATCATCAGTTATGATAGACCAAGTTTTCATAATAAGACAAAGAAAAATTGACAGACTGTTTTGTATCACTTTTAAACCATCTGCTTCATCTGGAGAATTAGAAGGGCATGAGGAGGGGTGCCTTTGAAGGTAAACCTTTCCCTTCATGTGAATTATTATTTTCAGGTACAGGAATTGCAATGATCTAGAGACCAGTAAATCAAAGCCAGGGATTACTCTTCATGTACAATTGCTCTTTTCACTGAAGAGTCCCTGACGCATTAAGACATATCAAACCAAAAGGTCAAAGAAAACAGGTGATGGTTGCTTATTTTCAAGGATTCTTCCATCAGTTTCATATGCTGCTTGTCTTTTAAGTGGCAAAACTTTATATGTTAAATGAAATTGCCAATAAAAGAGGTTTTATGAGTTTGAGAGTGCAATGAAAACCCTGTGTGAGACCATGTTCTGAGATGATCTTAACCAGGCTTATAGTCTAATCAAATCTGTAACCCAGGATATGAAAAGAATGACAGACCTTATTTTAAGCGCTAGAACATCCTGGAATAGAATCAAGAGTACAGGCATTCAGTGCGAAAATCATGGCCCTGCTATTCCAGACATGGTGGATGAACTCAGTGACTGCATAACGGGTGGTTCAAGGCCCTTACTGTCACCACTTTCAAAGCAGGACTCATGGTGGGTAAGGATGACAAGAGAAGCAAACCAGCCAGAATCCTATCATGTGTAATAATACATGATCAGATAAGATATTCCTTTCACAAACATGTGCCGTGAGTACAGATAATGGGGCCAATAATGTAGATTTGCATTTGATTAGGAATTAATGAATATTGGCACTTAAAGCACTGAGCAAGTGTCCAGAGAGGAATGGAGAAAGCTAACTGTATTTTCTTACAATCCAGTGACTGATCTGTTGTGACTCTTCATGTGGAACAGCTCAGCAAGCCAGCAGAATAATGTTTTTTTTAAAGTCTTTGCCTTGACTTTGTTTCAAAACAGCATTATGTTCCCTTGGACAGCACAGTGTAAGCATCTGAAATGAAGAGGAACACATTAGACATTAAGAAAGGAATGACTATGAGTGACCATGGGCTGGAAATGAAGCCTACTGAAAAGTCCATGTCAAAAAGATAAGTAATGCTTTTATTTTTTCAAGGAAAACAAAGCTAATGAAATTATGGAAAACTATACCTTTTTCAGTATGACAGTGTTGTTGAAGACAAAAATTACAACTCTTAAAATGTTAGTGTTAGATCACTTTATATAATGTGCTCTCTTCCTGAGTAGTGCAGCAGAAAAGCTTTCGTTTTTTATCAAAAGGTAACAAGTTGGAATAAATGATCAGAGCCACAGGAAGAACAATTAAAGCAAAAATAGGTTACCAAATGAAAAACTACGACCAAAATTAGCCATGCTCGCTGAGTGGGATAGATGGCATACTTCCCTGTAAATCACTACAGCATGGCTAAGAACAGCATATAAAGAAAAAAAGATGCAGTTGGTTAGCTTCATATATCTTGGAGGAAGCCTTCACCATCCCTATTTACAGGGGACTGTTGTCTATGGATTTGGAATCCCCCAAAATAAAATAACATATGAATACACTGCATTTGATGTGCTTATCAGTACAAATTTAGCATATATGCAACCAAAGAGAGTGTTAGATTGCTGCTCTGACACATGTCCAAAAAGTCATGAATAACATGAATAAGTCATCACTTTATTACATCATAAAGTGGCAAATAGGAGATTACAGGTGATATAGTATGTAAATCATTATTTTTTATGCATACCAATCTAAAGTTTAGTGTTCTGCAAGGTTCTGTTTTTTTTTTTCTTTTATATATGCTACCTCTGGATAAAATCATTCGTAAACATGACATTCGCTTCCACTGTTACGCTGACGACACACAGTTGTATGTTTCAGCAAAGCCAGATGAGAGGCACCAGCTTAATAAAATTGAGGAAACTGTTAAGGACATTAGACAGTGGATGCTTATTAACTTCCTCCAACTTAATTCTGACAAGACAAAAGTGCTTGTGCTAGGACTACATGCAGCTAGAAGTAAGCTTTCTGATTACTCTGGATGGCCTTTATGTTTCATCATGTGCAGCAGTAAAAGACCTTGGTGTGGTTATTGATTCCAGTCTTTCATTTGAAGCTCATGCAGATAATATTACGAGTATAGCCTTCTTGCATCTCAGAATAAAATGTCACTAAATGATGCAGAATAAATTGGCAGAGGTCCCTCTTACTAAGCCCCACAGTGATGAAACAGCCTTCCATTTAGTGTTCAGGAACTAGACACAGTGTCAGTGTTTAAGTCTAGGCTGAAAACCTATTTGTTTAGTCAAGCCTTTTGTATACATTTTTTTTTTTCTTAGCAAAAGGAGCAGATCTGGAGGTTTCATGTGTAAAGGCATAGTGTTTTGGTGACCTGGGATGTTTGGATGTTGTCACCCCCCTACTCTCATGCATTCACTCAGGTTTGTTGATGGTGGAATGGCGGGCTGCTTTATGTCTCAGGGTTACCTTCTGGCTTTCCCTTTTAGCTATGCTGTCATAGCTAGTCTTGCCAGACTCCCTGCTTGCTCTCTGCACACAATATACATTGTCTTTAACCATTATGTGACAGTAAGCATAATAAGTCTCTCTCTCTCTCTCTCTCTCTCTCTCTCTCTCTCTCTCTCTCTCTCTCTCTCTCTCTCTCTCTCTCTCTCTCTCTCTCTCTCTCTCTCTCTCTCTCTCTCTCTCTCTCTGTCAAACTACACATGCTACTCCTACGACTCCAGTGATCCTGACCCCTTCTGCTCCCCAGACCTGCCTTATCCATCCTGATACCCTACTTCTGGTTAGAATGCTCATCACTTGGAAACCACTTTCTACTGCTAAGGCAGACCCCACAGAGCACATCAGTATGGTCTGAAATTGTAACATATAAACTGAATAAATGACTTAAATGGAGGCCAATATATATAAAGTAGAGCTTCAGTAATTATCTTAGCTTAGCTGTCTTTTAAAACAGAGCTAAATTAATTCTTTCATATTTGATACATATAAACGAATGGAAACTATTTAGAAAAAATAATGATGTCATACTCATTTTCTTGCTAATTATGGGACCAGATATTATTTGACCAAATATAAGAAATAAATTGAATTTATAAATAATAATATTTATAATAGTATATACGTATAATATTGTAAGAGTAATTTTAAAGCTTGAACTCTATCTTGCTCAACATATATTTACATTTTTAAATATTAGTTTTGTTTTTAGTCCAGAAAATCACTTCCCAGAATACGGTCACCACAGACTACAATAAAAAAAAAATGTCTTACTCTACTGGCATGTTCACATGAACCTGTATACTAATCATGCACACCTGATTCCAGTTACACACACTGCCTATATAAACACACTGACTAGAAAAACACTGCATCAGATCACAGTAACACTCTGTGTATGCTTGTTCGAACTTATCACACCTTTTGAATCTGAGCCTGTTAGTTTGTTTTTTGATTACTGGTTATTGTATTATGGATTTTGCACTTTTAGCAATTTTGCTTTTGTGTTCGTATTGCATTTATGTTTTGTATTTGTTTGCCAGATTTTCATAAATTCTTATCTGACTCTTAACTCCATTAAACATAGATGATGTGCAATGTTAAAAAAATATTTTTAGGTTATTTCATTTGGAATAAATAAAAAATAAAAACATTTTCTGTCAATTTATTTTGGATTTATGGGTCCCAGACATGCTATTTCACAAGTTCTTCTTCACTGAATAAAAATGCTTTGGCCTGAGCATTTGAATGATCCTATGTTTATTTCTCAACAACACCCACCCTCAACCCCAAATCTGACTTTCTGAGATCTTTTGCTGATAAAAGATCTGTTCAATCATGCCAGTGTTGGACGATTATTATGAGTCTGATATAAACTTATCTGTTTGAGCATAGTGAGGGCATCAGGTCATCAGTGTCAGGTAATAAAAGGTAATGTGCCCACAAATCAGAGTTAGAAGAGATAAACTTTAAGATCTTCTCTGCTGTCTCTCGGTTCGTTTTTATCCCACGGCCTCTGTGAGATGGAGTTACGACTTGTTGGTACCTAATTTGTTAGACAGAGGACAAAGATGTGTTAACATTTTCCCAAACATGACCAGTTCCTGAGGATAAAGCAAGATATTTTGATAAGATAAGCATACTTTCAAAATAAGTACTAGTAAATAATTGAAAATAGTTGTCACTATGTCTTGTCATGGCCTTAAAACTCTGGCTTCTTATAGACCTCCAACAGTCTTGTTTCCTCTCATTGGATAGATAACTACTGATGTCTTCATTTTGGTTCTGAGGGAGATACCAATTTCAGACTTTCCAAACAAATATAGGATTTTTTTTTCTCAGATACCACAGATTTCAAAGCCGGCTATATTAGATATCTCTGCTATCTTGTCGACAGGATAATGTCCTAGTGCTGAAAGTGGGTCAGACTGACACTGCAGAATAGCTACTGTCTAACATGCCATATTCCTGTCACAATATCCGATTCTCTCTATTTATTTATCTTTCAACAAAATATTTTGTCATTTTGAAATACTTACTCAGTTTTCTCAAGCCTAGAAGGAAAAACAAAACACTAGAAAATGCTGATAATCCATTAAGCCAGAAATTGCACAAGATCATATGTGATGCCTAAAATGTACTGGTTTATATTACATGTTAAATATTGTTCTAGATTTGTTTGCTCTGGTGGTTAAGTAACCTCGCTCTCCGGTGAGTGTGTCTGTGCAGCACACGTAGCAGCCACCGGTATTCACATTTTTTTTGCTGCTTTTGGAGAGTCCTGCATTTTGAAAAGGAAAAGAGAAGTTCACACATCTCTCTCACACACTCCCAGAGACTAGGACACTTCCTGCAGAAATGTTGGTGTATAAAATACAGGTGGGCCACCTGGCTGTTTCAACAGGATATTAGGAAAAAACCTTCATATTTTCATCAATAAGCCCTTCTGTCTTCTGTGTACTAGTCATCAGAAAAGTGCATATTAGAGCTATTATCATGGTTTGGTGAAGGTCCAGTTTCCTGCCGCTGCTGAAGAAAATGTGCTCGGAACACAGGTCTCATTTCATTTCTCCTCAGTGTGCTCTGACCTCAGCAGACATGATTACACGGCAGCTGTGACTGATAAAATGTACTGTGAAAGCATGCACTGCAATTACACAACTGGGTTCACATATTGATGTCTCATTCTATTCCATATCCTCGGTTTGGATTTTGTCAGGACTGAATAAGTCTTTACTGAGTTGACTTGGGATGATACGCAGTCCTGAACAACTTCATGCTTCATGCAGCAACCTGCTGAGGAGAGACATTACCTATCTCTGTGAGTTTAATTCAAAAAACACCTAGTACCTAAAGGTATGTACATTTCACCAGATCATTGTGAGCACTGAAGATATTATGACAAGAAAGTCTTTCTGGTTTTCAGGCATGACTGGTACAAATGAGCCAGCAGGGTTGGACGTTTGTGAAACCAAGTGCAACAGCACCTCCAATACCTGTAAGAAAAATCTACAGAATTGTATGAAGCAGCAAGGCTGATTTCTTTCTAGCTCAGAGAGTAGATTCCTGCAGTGAGACAGAGTGAAATAAAGTGAAACACTCACTAGGTTTTTTTTAACTTATGTCACTGACACATTCATAACAGATCATTAGCATTATTTATTAAGGTGTATTAAGGTTCATAGGCAATGAAAACATGGCCTTTGAGGAAGAATCTTAATGTAAATATAATAAGAACCCTTATGTATTATTCAGTAAAAATAGAAATTATACAGAAAAATAGATCATAAGAAACATAAGTTTAAATGAATGAGTTACAGTGTTTTAACGTTTTTACCATATTTGGTATTTGGAAGAAACACATCAGGCAGGACATTACACCTCCACACCAGCAGAGGCCCCCCTATGCTGAATACTATTTTTTCATCAGCCATTAAACTCTTCCTGTATACAAACTATATAAAAATCATCCAATCAGTGCAAAGTCTTGCCAATTTTAACATTCATGTATGTTCTGAGCCTTGAATTTTGTGTTTTCCCAGTTGCCTTCCCAGTTATTTTTGTGTGTGTGTTTTATCATTGCCCTTATTTTAACTGATTTTGTATTCTATCTTTGAGTTTGTAAATAAATATCCTTCTGGCATGTCTCCTGGGTCTTGTCTGTTGCACAAAACCTTGAAACAGTGAAAAAGAAAAAAAGAGAGACTGAAATCATGAATGCAGCTTCCTATCTGCCATTAAATGTAATAATTTGTCACACATCATTTTTATTATGCTAGTGAAATCTTGTGATTTAATGCACTGCTCTATTAGCATCATTCTCATGCTATTGATAGATATAAGAGTTTAGCTCTCAAATTTAATATACTGACCAGCTTTCACCACTGATTTTGTTCTAGCCAGCCCTCTTAACTGCAACACCATCTTGTGGTTTATGTGGGAGATGAAGTTTGACTTCTCTGCATTGGGCCTGGTTTGACCCTTAGAGGGGTCGTGCTGAATGCTGCACACTAAGCCTTAAATCCAAAGCCAAGGCACGTTTTTAAGATTCACTCCCAGGTCCCTGTCCTCATGCGCCTCAAACACTCAATTTCACCTGCAGCTGTGGGACCAGATACTGAGGGAAAGGATAACAGTGACATCAGTAATGATGCTCAATCTCACTGATGAGTCTTTGGCAAATCAGTCATTTTCAGTCCATATCCTGAATTAATAAAAACTGACAGTGGAAAGGAAACTATGATCAATTTCTAAGACTTGCCAGATAAACTACATCACCTTAGTTTACATTCTGTTGTGGAAGATTCTAAGGCTGGCCAATATGAACATATAATATAGATGTTTGTTTTTTAATTATGTTATGATAAATGTTTAGTAGATATCATGGGTATAGAGATATCATTTGATAATATTTTATTATTATTATATTTTTAATTACAAACTAAATGGAACTGAATGCAGAACAGAATGTAAATTACCTGGTGTATATCTGTTCAGTTTGTAAATATTTTATCTTTAAAATTGCTTGAAATGTTTCTTTTTTTTTTTTATTTCGAGTTAAATATTTTCTTTTTACTTTTTTCAGTATGTAGAATTTAATTTTTGTTTGTGTTTTAATGCAGCAGTTCAGCAGTTAATACAAATATCTTAAAGTGCTACACCAATTCACAACATGACCACTAATAACTGAATGGAAATCTGGTGCAACTGGTGTCATCTTGTTTATGTATTTCACGTATAAATTATTATATTTAAACATGACCAAGAAGAAGTCACAAAAGCCCTAAAAATTAATCATCCAACTAAACAACAAAAGCATGATGAAGGTCAGAGCTTGTTCTATAACTAGAAACCGACAGTGCATATAAACACATATTACTCATGATTAATCATTGCGGCTAGCAGGAGAGCATATATTACGCCATGTGTGATTCGCTGTACTACTGCTGTTGTGTGTTGACACTGTGCACTCTTCTAGAAAGTCTCTTAAGTAGGTGAGAAGAAAGGAGAAATGACTTGTGAGTTATAATTAGTTATCTGCCTTTATATACAAAATTCTACATGGCAAGGGATTTAGAACCTAATCTGAGCAAATGCAAATATAGCAAGAGCCTGAAAATCATCCAGTTAGAGAGAGAGAGAGAGAGAGAGAGAGAGAGAGAGAGAGAGAGAGAGAGAGCGATAAGGGGACAATAAGAACTTCAGTCTCTGTATACTTACATCTGTTATGCTGTTTGAAATTGAAGATTAAGTTAGCCGAAATGAATTTTTATCATCCAGAAATGTCCCTGGTTTTAATTTCGAATAGAATATTTATTTTGTTATGCACATTTTTGTTACTTCAGCTCTTTGAATTTCTAAAGCTTGTCTCACTCATCTTTTTACTTAACATAAAGGAGATTTAACCTGATCATTTGATATGGCAACAAAGCCCAGACCCACTTCATACACCAAGGCAAAAAGGAAATGAGAAGGAAGCAATGCTGACCATCTGCAGACTAACACACAGACATTCAGGGAAGCTCTACAATAAACTGGATCCCAGTTTTGTTTCTGCTCTGTTACTGATTTGTGCTGTTTTCAGTCAAGGCTTAATTTGTGCTGTTCTCTAACCTGCAAAGGGCAAAGCAGAGAAGTGGAGTTCACTCAAAGTAAACAGTTCCCACTTCTGCACACATTACCAGGCAGGTATAAACAGCCCTGGATTTAGGGTAATTTTCTTAAATCTCTGATAAATTAGTTTCTAAAGTGAATGCACAGTAGATAATGAAGTCATTGCCCAAGTATAGTAAACATATTTGACCATTCACTGCTGTATTCCAGTTAGTTTTACTGTATTTCAGTCTCATTTTGAGTAATTCATTTAAACCCGGCGTATTTCAGTGCACCCCACTATATTTCAGTGCGTGTGGTGTTAACTGGTTCATTGTGTATCTCTTATACTTCTAATTGTATTTTGTGACCTTTGATTCAGGTTATATTCAAAGTTGCTGTGCACTGTGTTCGAGGATTTTTTTTTCTTTAACTTTGTGAAATCCCAAACAAAGAACAATTTGAATTTGTTTCCTTATACTTTCCTTACTTGAAATTTATGAAATATTTTGTTTCTGTGTCTAGTTTCCTTGTACACCTGGCTACATATTTATAATAAAATGTTTTACTTACAATAAGTAGTTTTAGTCGAAATTACATTGTTTCCTCAAACAAGTAGTTTTCATTTAGAATTTAACAGAAACTGACTCATGTACTTGTCCAAGTATAACTCTCAGAAAAGCCTCCTGGGTGAAGCTCTCTCATGAAGCTGCTTGAGAAAATGCCAAGAGTGTGCAAAGCTCCAACAGAAATACAGTTAAAATGAGTTTTGATTTGTTTAACACTTTTCATGGTCACTGCACTAATCTCATGTCCATACTGCTGTTGTCATTATACTGTAACACTATCATTATACTAAAATAGTAGAAAATTCTAAACAAAAACCCTTGGATGAGCAGGTGTGTTTTAACTGGCAATATTCATGACATACAATCATAAACAAGCTTTAACACACAAAAAAGGCCACACAAGCACTGCGATTTTTATCACCATGCTATCACAATCCATGCAGAAATTGCTGACACGGTAACCCACAAGCCTGCTTGCCAAGCACTTTTTCTCCCTCTCCATCTGTCTCTGATGGTCATATCATATCATAGCAAGATGGCACTTTTTTCAAGGCTGAGTGTAATATTAATCACAAGTTAATACATGAAATGTTAGTGGTATGTTATACACATGCACAAGAACATCTATGCTTATCACATACATAAAACACCATCTTTAACGGAAGATCTGTATCTCTGCTGATGATATTTGCACATGTTTGATGGCTATTCTCCCTGACTACACTTGGATCTCTCATAAAACATGTCAGTGGAAGTTTCACATCCTCATCCAGATTAAGGCTTGAGAGACACACAGCACCTCAGGCCTCCGGCTCTTTTCCTGCTTCAACCAAGGGCCGGCTCCTGCCTTTGAGGTCTTTCTATTCTCTGATCTGTCTCTTTCAATTTGGCTCCATGACCATGATCTTTTCAAAAGTCTTTAAAAAGAACTGCAACATGATTGTAGAAAATACAATCTGTAGTGAAGTGCATTGACCACAAATACGCCTGACTCCTGGCTACCTTGTATGTGTGGCAACCCTCACACGTTAGCCCAAAGACTCCAAGACTATATTCTGCATTTCCTTGAAAATATATTGTTTGCAAAATTAGATAGATTATTGTTTGCTATATATTTATACAAATAAACGTGTAATAAACGATCCTGAAAAAAGGATATTTTTTCAACATTTGTCAATGTCAAATAATGGCAAAGAAAAAAGACAAAAGAATAAATTTTAATAGAAAATCTAATAAAATGTAAAAAGTGTAATGTAATGTAATGTAATAAAATGTAATAGCTGTTAGTAACTATTAGTTAATTTTAATAGACATAATATTAAATAGAAAATGTTTAATAATGCTTAACAGAAAAATATTTTGGAATTTAATTTAATGTTATTTAACAGATTTAACAGTTATGGGCTGAACACCACAAGCTACTTTTCTGATTGATTAAATTGAAATCTACAATTGTTTTATTATTGTCAGCATATTTTTCCATCCATTCCACCTGGGTCGTTTATGTTATTTTGATGATAATTAATGATAATAATTTTCAGAGTTGAAGATTGATGGTTTTTTTTATTAAAATATTTGATTTGATCTTCAGTTCTTGAAATAAATAGTTCTTAATCCCTAACTATTGTGGCTTGTTGTATTTACCCAAAATTGAAGGTATAGTAATTTTAGTCATTTCTGACAGAAATTCAGAGTAAAAAAACAAAAAACTCCAGCAAGTGTGTTATAGGGGGAAAAAAAAGATCTATAATAAATAAAAACATTTTTAACTACAATATTCATTTTAATTCTGGATATTTTAAAGTTTCTCCTTTTTAGTTCAGTTTTATAATTTATTTAGATTTAATAAAATATGAATTACAAAGTACAATTTTCTAACTCAGCATCTCAGCTAAATTTCTGTTTAGGGGCATTTTTATTTTGGCCAGTTGATTGCTGTAGTTACTTAAAAGTTCCTGGACAGATGGAAGATGATAAGGAATTTTGTGTATTTAGACTGTAATCTGCATATTAACTGATATATGACTTTTACTGGATAACTGAGATGACAGATGTTAATAATGTAATGCTGACCCATTAAAATATAGCCCAACTACATCTGTTTGTTTTAATTTTGTAAGTGTTAAAAGGCTCTGAAAAAAGACTGAAAATAAAAATCGTTTTCTGTCGATAATAGTGGTGAATAATGAGAAGAAGAAGAATCATCATCATCATCACTGGTTTAAAAAATAATCCTGAAATTATGATCAACATGTTTAAACAGTTATTATGCTTTATTTTTAGAGGTTCAAATAGCAGTTATGTGAAACTCTTCAAATAAAACAGAGTATAATAAATACATTAGACATGGAGCCAAATAATAGCTTTAATAGCAGAGCAGATTTGTGGATCATCTGTCATGTCCTGTAAACATAGACCTATTTGTCTTGTGCATTCTTTAAATGACTCTGTTAACATTGTACATGAAAATAAACACACACTGTGTGGGGGGAAAGGGCTTTGTCTCCATTCTTCACTTTTATTCTGTTCTTCAATTTTCCCCTGTTTTCCTCACGTTGTTTATCAAGCATTTACCAAAGAGCACATCTGAGCAGTGCGCTGAGCCTAACCCTTTTACAGTCACCCAAGCACTCCTTAAAAGCAGGTATTGAACACTTTCAGAGGTGCTTGAACTGAATATATGTATGTGAGCCTTAATTTTCGCTTACACACGCCTTGCATCCTTGTTCTTAATTCTATCCTGAGCCTGGATTATAAGGTAATGAGGTCCTGGTGTGGGTAATAATTTCACATTAACACTGAATATGTAATGTTGGTACCTTTGACCCATTACTGGTTACTGAAGGATACTTTAAATATCCTCCTTAACATTTCAACATTATTACCCAGCTGAAATAAAATAGTAATTTGGCATATATACATTCCATAAAGATGTTTATTTAAAAAAAAAAAAGTAGTGTTTTGTCTCTCTCTTATTTTAGAATGGTGTCACAGGGTTATACATATTCCAAATCCTTCATGGCTTGACAATAAACTAATTTCAATATTTGCCCTGATAGCATTTGTTATCCTTACTCACGGAGAACAGGACTCATTTAGAACCGCTGTCTCAATTATTGATTTTTCAAGGAGCAAAGGTTGAGGACACTTTTTCAACTAGGCTCTGACACAATCTGGGCAGTAAAGTGGCTTTCCATCAGTGAGAAGGAGTGACTAGAGCAGAGGGATCCAGAGAGCACTGCTGGCCAAGTAGCATTTCCTTCAGCTGAGAGTGCAGTGGGAACTCACTTTTATGAAGTTGTCCAAAAGTGATCCACTAAGACACAAGAGAACGTGTTTTGAATTTCCTGTCTTTTTGTCTCTCTGCCTCAATATGAAACAGGACATGCAACTTTGAACAGTATAATGCTGTAATCCCTTATCAGGGAACTATGTAAACTAGGAAGTCAATAAGAATTCCTAGTAGACACCAGTCTCAGACGTTTACACGTATAGATGGTAAACAACAGAAAAGTGCTTTAGCTAAAGATATTTCTCATGCTTTTGAAATGTGAATGCTTTTCTTTTAAATTTTCTCTTGTTTTTATATCCCATATAAACATCTCATATCAACCTCATATAAACATTTATCAGTGAAGATATGAATATAACTTTTAAAAATTTAGGTATTTACTTTAGGAATTTTGGCACTCTTCAACACCACATAATCTTATTCTATCTATTTTTATTGAATGTACCATGTTGACTGCTGGATTCTGTTTGGTCATAAGGTGTTGACAAATTTTCTACTGGGTTTAAAACTAGAAGGGTCATGTTTATGTGCTCGCTTTAACATGCTATTATTTCGATAATAACAACCGGACCTAGCATGACACATGAATGTTTTTTCATAAAATGTGTAATTTTTTAAATTATCCTTCACCTGTATTCAGTTCTGTGACAGCATTATCTTTTTAGCTGATTTATATATTACTTAGTCAGGCTAATAAAAGGAACTGATATCAAATCTACAACTTTTAACATTACAGATGACCTTTAACTGTTTCCTAATCTCAGAGCAAGACTATTAAAGTGTTAAGGTTTTAATAGTCGTAAAGCATAAAAGTGTTAATTGGACATCTAGTGCATTGAATAAAAATACAGAAGACAACAAAAATTGCTGCAGTTCTTGCGTGAGGTCTGTCAGTAAGACTGATATTATAAACTGTTAATGGTTAGATGGAAAGGGCTGCAATGTGGCTGTAAGGCCCCCTGCTGCCGAATGCTTGGAGGCTAAAAGCTGGGCCCCCCATGTGTATATGTGTGTGAAGGCTGCTGATAAAAGGTGACAGAGAAAAAGCCTGACTCTATTCACATCCAAGCCTGCCATTAGCATATCTCAAATAGCATGGCCAAACGTCCCTGACCACCTGTAGCTGCACTGAATGTCAATGCCTCCCCGAAAAGGTTCTCCTTACACTGCCATGTCTTAAAAAATGGAAAGCTGAAAAGCAAAAGAAGAGTGTGTGTATATTTGTGTAGGTGCATATACATGCAAGGAAGAGCAACAGGCTGAACACACTCCACACACATACATTCTGTCTCTCTGTCTCTTTTTCTCAATCTCTGACACACACACACTCACAGTTTGTGCTACAGGCCAGGTTGTGTGACTGCCTGTAGGAGTGTGTTAGGGGAGGTGGGCAATAGGGGAGTGTCGGTCCATTCAGGGGTGCCGCCCACTGCTGAGCAGTTGGTTGTGGTCAGGGGAGGCGGGTCTTTGTCAGCACAGGAGAAGACTCTGGGAGGTGGAGTGGACTTGCAGCTTGCTAGGGGGCTGTCGGCTGGTAAAGCCAGCAACCCACTCCCTCATATTCCTTAGGTGCATCTTAGAGAGCCTAGAAAAGAGCAGAGCAGTGAAAGCTGCAATTCAGCCTTTGTGGAAGAGCCACCTGAATCACTGAAGTCAGAAGACTGCTATACTGGAAGACTAACCTGAGCAAAACTGAGCAAGAGAAGGACTCGCAAACTTCACTAAAAAGATTTCCACTGATTTTCTATCATCAATATCTATTAAAGAGGGAAAAAAGGATTACTGTATTGCTGCCCTCCTTACGCAAACACTGATAAACTATAGAACTCAAGAAGCATGGCTATACATAAGAGGCAGGTGTGTGTGGCTAGCTCACTGACGTTAGCACTAGGACTGGTCTTCTTCAGTTCAGCCACCTTGGCAGAGGAGTACGACTATTACAGCTGGCAGTCCGACAACTTCCACAATGGCCGCTTTTATGCCAAGCAGCCACAGTGTGTGGACATCCCGGCTGAGCTACGTCTCTGCTACACCGTCGGCTATAAGAAGATGCGACTTCCCAACCTGCTGGACCACGAGACCATGCCTGAGGTGATGCAGCAGGCAGGCAGCTGGGTACCCCTCCTGGCCAAGCGCTGCCATGCAGACACGCAGGTGTTCCTCTGTTCACTGTTTGCTCCTGTGTGCCTGGACCGACCCATTTACCCCTGCCGCTCTCTGTGTGAGGCCGTCAGGAACAGCTGTGCTCCTGTCATGGAGACCTATGGCTTTCCCTGGCCTGAGATGTTCCAGTGTGACAAGTTCCCCATTGATAATGATCTCTGCATCCCTATGCAGTTCTCCGGGAATCATGCCACTCAGACTCCAGGTATGACTCAAAAATGTTTCAGAAGTCACTTTTCTTTATCAAATTTATTATTCAGAAAAAACTACAGAATAGTACAATGCTTCTTTCTAGGAGTAGGTGTGGTATCTATACACCAAAAAATAAGCCAGAAAATTATAGAGTTCCTGACAAAAATACAGAAGATATGTCAAGCTCCTGAGCCCTACTAAGCCATATGACTGCCTGCATCTATACAAGCAACTTTCTATATTATTTATGGAGCTCAAAATAAATTATATAAAAACGTACAACAAAAAATATACAGACAAAATTGTTGTACGCTCTATTTAGTACAGTGAGCCAAAAATAGTTGTATATGCATACTATAAAATGATATATAACTAAAATATTTTGAATTAACAGTTTTAAAATACAAGTATTACATTTGGATCAGCAGCATTAAAAATATCTACACTTAAAATTTAAACTCAGATTTATACATATTGTGCGAGTCATGTAGAGACAATGAGAAGACTACTGGTAAAAAATAAAAATAAAAAAATAAAAAGTGCAAATTGAAAATCACTGCCAGTTCTGCTTACACATTCTTTTCTTTTCTCCTTGTGATGTTTGTCTTCAGAAAGTGACAATACACTTAAAGACAAAAAATACTTTGCATCTTCACAATCTAAAAGTGAAATCTCATTTGGAATGTGAAGGGGCAACTTCTGTTGTGTCTGGCCTTTCTCGCCCTTTCTCTCTCTCTCTCTCTCTCTCTCTCTCTCTCTCTCTCTCTCTCTCTCTCTCTCTCTCTCTCTCTCTCTCTTAGCCAATTAGCCATGGGGGCAATTACTGTGGGTCACTAATTAGTCTGAATAACCATACGTTATATAGCCTCATTGAAGATATAATGACTAACCATAAAAGAAAGAAAGCTAAAACAGAAAGAAAAGAGAAAGAGCAGAGAAGAGAAGGGAAGTGATATTAAGCAATCATGAGAATGGAAAGAAGCATGTTCTTCGTCAATATTCTGATCATTTGCAAAGCATGAAAAGAAAAGAATATAAGGGAGCGGCCAAAATGAAAGACATATACAGTGCATTCTTTCCTTGTCTTGAGGGAAGTTTTTTGTTTGTTCTTTAAGAATTGCATTATAAAAATCAGAACTAGTTTCAAAGTTAAGCTAGGCTGGGATGTCTACAAAAATATTCTGTGTCTACATGCTAAAAGAAATTCTTACTAAAGGGGATATATGTCTAGGATGTCTAGGAATATACTTAATTTTGCATTAATATATTCATTATAAATGCTTTAATTAAACATTTGTTTTTTTCCCCACTGATATAAAGAACTGAGTGTAATAAACATGCCAGACCTCTATTTATATGCTTATAAATAAACTGAGATCAATCAGGATGCACTCAATTAGCTGCTGAAGAACAAAACTGAACAGTGGTGATTATGCTCTCTATATAAAACACTCCAAATTAGTGTTTTTTGTTCACAAAAAAATGTGTCTGTGTGTGTTCTGGGTGACAAAAGGGGAAAGCCTGTAACAAGTCAGGGAGTGAGGAAAACATTAATCATATTGACTTCATGCTGTAAAAATACAACTCTTCTAGTGTTATAAAGACCAGAAAGAAAAACATTGTAATTGCTTTGCGAAATGGAATTCTGCTCTACACTGTGCTTCTGGTGTGACACCCTGCTAACCTCAGCTTTAAGCAGCTTGGCTTTGGTTGAGTTAATCTCAGAATTCTCTCAGTTTTTTATTACATCATTTTAAGTAATCCAGTAAGCGCCTGTGTCTGTTTTACTCTATTCCTGCAGTTGTGCCCTTTACCTATCCTGCAACTGCATAAGTCATGATATGGATCAAACATATGAGAGCTAGCGGTATAACCAGAGGGTAACATGTTGCATCTGATGAGTGAGGCAGTACACAGGCAAACGCTCACGCCGATTCCTGTTTTGCTAAAGGGTCATGGCGATGAGAGAGAAGATAGCATGGTGACACAAGCTCACATTGGATGAGTCTGGCCTTTTGCTCCAGTACACAGTGATCAGTGGTCTAAGCAAGGAAGAGGGGGTTTTCTTTTGTGGGCTAAGGTGAAATCCTCCAGGGCCAGTTCACAGCCAAGATCCGAGTTCCTGAATAGGTATCTGGAGAGTACCATGCCTAAATGATGGATGCACTCTGGTAAACGGCATTTCTACAGTAAGGGAGCAATGTGGGTGGGTGGGGGGCTTCAGACATTAATTACAATAACAGAGGAACATTTTTCACGTGTGCGGCATGCTCGTTCTCTCAAATCTAAGACCTTCTTTTAAAAATATGGCCATCAATTTATAATGTTTTATGTCATAAGTGTTTTATCTTGTACCTTCTGGGGACCAAATGAGCCATAAAATTAGGAATTCTGAGTCCCAATGAAATGTTTGCACTGAATATTCTTGTATGATTTGGATATCTGCTGGAAAAATATTACAACCAACACACTAAAGAAACTGCGTACATACAAAAGACAGTATACCAAACAACAGACAAAAAAACCCCCACATTGTTCCATAACGACAAACTCTCCTTAGTTACTAGGGCTCCTTAGTTTTATTTTTTATCAGGAAATGTGATCAGGATCAGGATTTAACTGCAGCTAAACTACTGCCTTAATACTATGATTTATAAACAGAAATAAACAGGAATTATTCCATTATTTTTCACCATATAATTTTTTACATATTTGAAGAAATGTCAAATATAAATAAACAAGGTTTTTTGATAATGAAGCTTTACTTTTCTGAGAGCAGTGAGTGAAATAGCATGCTCTGACTTGAAAGCTCCACATCAAATAATCCACAGCAAAAAATTCAAAAGATTCAGCTTCTATTTACTATTAGAAGCATTATAAATGATTAGGTTGTTCTGTTTTGGGCAAGAACTTTTAATGTGATCCAGTCAGCCTTAGTCATTTGCAATCATTTATCTAATGGCATTTTAAAGACATGCACAACAACCAACGCTAAATGTTTTTGCTGAATCAATTGCAAATAGCTTGAGACAGTCTGTTAATGTGAGTCGATCACTAAATCCACACAGAAAGTCAGTTTGCAGAATTCCCACTGCTAGCTCTTCAGGCACATGCTTTGGCTTCACTTCAAGAAGGCATCCTGCCAATAAACCACCCAGCAAACGTGAATAAATTACTCTGCAGTTCAAATAAGACATTGCAGTTTGAAGAAGTGTGGCTTTCGGACAGTGTTAAAGAATGAAGCCATTAAGTGAAATGACACTGTTTCTTCACTCAGAAAGAGATTGTGTGAGTGTCACTGAGCCACTGAGTTCTCAGGGAATGTATAGGAATTTAGGCTGGTTAATGCATACAGGGGGGTTTGCCACCACACAAGCAATGAAAACTTCCGAACTTTAACCCTTCATATTATCTGCCGCAGTGGCTGCGCTAGTGACAGGGGTGATAAACTCTGACCCTCATTTTTCAACCTGGAAGAAGGAATCAGAAGGGGGGCATGTAACTGCTTAACCCCAGGCACTTTTGCTTTCTTAGGTGTTTTCTAAAACTTTGAGGAGTGCTCGGTGACCAGAATACAGATGGCTTTATTACAATGATCATAAAGAATTTATTTTTAACTGCTTGGAGAAGACTTTTTTGTAGTAAATCCTCATTCATTTGTTACATTTCTGTTGAGAATAATCAGGATCCTTAGTAGTTCACTGGCTTTTTAAGGAATGATAAGGAAACATTCTATATAGTACTTTTAAGCATTCCCCTAGAGGAGCAATTACAGGCAGAATTTTGTAAAAGAAGTGTAGAAAAGAGTTTAAGGAGCGATATGATAGAAAACCTGGAGCTACACAGAACATACAGTGGTGTGAAAAAGTGTTGGCCCCTTCCTGATTTATTTTTTTGCATGTTTGTCACACTTTAATGTTTCAGATAATCAAACACATTTAAATATTAGTCAAAGATAACACAAGTAAACACATCACGCAGTTTTTAAATGAAGGTTTTTATTATTAAGGGAAAACAAAATCCAAAACTACATGGCCCTGTGTGAAAAAGTGTTTGCCCCCTAAGCCTAATAACTGGTTGGGCCACCCTTAGCAGCAACTGCAATCAATTTTCGATAACTTGCAATGAGTATGTTGCAGCACTGTGGAGGAATTTTGGCCCACTCATCTTTGCAGAACTTTGCAGGACTTTGACTAGGCCACTCCAAAGTGAAAATGAACATCATGTAGCTTTTGGCTGTTCCCTGTTCGGGGTCTCCACAGAGGACCAACTGGTCCACACAGACAACTTGGAGAAAGAAAAAGGAACATCATACCAACAGTAAAATATGGTGGTGGTAGTGTGATGGTCTGGGGCTGTTTCGCTGCTTCAGGACCTGGAAGACTTGCTGTGATAAATGGAACCATGAATTCTGCTGTCTACCAAAAAATCCTAAAGGAGACTGTCCGGCCATCTGTTTCTGACCTCAAGCTGAAGCGAACTTGGGTTCTGCAGCAGGACAATGATCCAAAACACACCAGCAAGTCCACCTCTGAATGGCTGAAGAAAAACAAAATGAAGACTTTGGAGTGGCCTAGTCAAAGTCCTGACCTCAATCCAATTGAGAAGCTGTGGCATGGCCTTAAAAAGATGGTTCATGCTCGAAAACCCTCCAATGTGGCTGAATTACAACAATTCTGCAAAGATGAGTGGGCCAAAATTCCTCCACAGCGCTGCAACAGACTCATTGCAAGTTATCGAAAATTGATAGCAGTTGTTGCTGCTAAGGGTGGCCCAACCAGTTATTAGGCTTAGGGGGCAAACACTTTTTCACACAGGGCCATGTAGTTTTGGATTTTGTTTTCCCTTAATAATAAAAACCTTCATTTAAAAACTGCATGATGTGTTTACTTGTGTTATCTTTGACTAATATTTAAATGTGTTTGATTATCTGAAACATTAAAGTATGACAAACATGCAAAAAAATAAGAAATCAGGAAGGGGGCCAACACTTTTTCACACCACTGTATATACATCAGTACTGCTTGCATTGGCAGAAGAAGATAAAAAGAAACATTGATGCAAATGAGAAAATGGCTGTGTGTTAGCAGCTTAACACATGGAAGTCTTAAAGAAAATAAAAACACTTGGTAATTACTTAGAAAACAGAACACAAGCTTTTCATAAGAGTATATTTTTTGTCCTGAGAAGTTTATAGTGAATGAAATTTAACAGTCATAAGTCACAATACAAAAAAGTCATGATAATTCCTATCTAATACGGCAACAGACTGTCTCCCTTAAAACTATATCTGATATATTCTTACCATCTACATGAGAGTATAATAACTTTAATTGAAGCCATTTTAGTGTGTGTGTCTGTGTGTGTGTTTGTTTGTTTTGTTAACTCATGTTAAAGTGAGTACAGTCTAGATTTAGTATACTAGATAGCTAGTACCCTACTTTATTAGCTACAGATGGCAAGGCCATAGAAAACATTACTGTAACACATTTCACATATATCAAATTATTTATAGCCACACAGAGAGTTTCATTTGTGGAACAAAATATCTTGAGTTTGTGGGAGAAGTCTGAAGTGACTCATTGCAGAGGAAATCAAACATCCAGTTGCCTGAAGCATTCCCTCTCATTATTATTCTAAAAGCTATGGATTAAGCACTATTAGCCCTGGCCTTTAGTCCCTTTTTTGAGAGCAGCAGCGGTGCGCTTTACATGCCTCCCTGTCTCTCAACACAAAACGAGACCCCATTAGAATGCACATACACACACAAGGATTGCTGTGCAAGCACAACAGCCTCTATGTCTGTTAAAAGTCGTAGCTCAAATGATACATTATGCATTCCACCTATGGTTTAAAGGGCATCAATATAAGCTTTTCCATGAACTGAGATTTAGCAAATACAATTGCATCCATTCTTGCATTTGTCAGATTTGTTCTTGTTATTGAACCCACCAGAAAAGAAACACGTGACTTCAGTTGTCACTCAGTAGTCACTTGAAAATATTCAGCAAAGTGCAATTTTTCTATGGGACTTTTTTTTTTTTGTTGCCATTCCTGTACACTAAAAATATACACATATCTGAATTCAAACATTTTCACCACCTTAATTGCAAGTCAAACATTGCACCAGACTCCTGTTCTGTGTATCCTCCCCACAGAAAATAGCATCTGACAAGAAGAAATTCGCAAAGTGTTTACAAAATGGTTAGTGTTTCTGTGAACCTCACTGCAGACCCACATGTCCCTGCAGCTCAGTTCCACGAGACCAAATATTGAGTCTGTCCTGTACGAGGGACATAAAACCACTGTGTTAATCAAATCACACCATTATAATATAATACAAACTGGGACTACCATAATTTTGAAAATAGTCAGTCCAATCTGTCAAATCATCTGTATTTTCTCTTTTTTTCTCCTGACAGCTTCAAAAGCATGTCCACCCTGTGACAATGAACTGAAAGCCGACACGATAATGGAGCACTTTTGTGCCAGTGACTTCGGTAAGTAAGAATCTAACACTACACACACACACACACACACACACAGGTAGGCGCACTGATATTGATTCAACTAATACTATTGCCAATACCCTTAGTATATGAATTCTGTGTTGAAAGCACTGTTCAGGAAAATGATGCCGACTTGTTTACCAGCTCAGCTAATTTCTCAGAAATGAGAAACATTCGCTGTGTGATTCGGCAGCATTAATGAGGCCCATGCTTTCTGTCATGTGGGAGACCTTGTCAGATTTGTAGACTAATGCTGTTGATGTGATTGGATGTGAAATTAATAAGAATATAATAATATTCAATGACTAATGGAAAAAAAAATATATATATATAAGTATAAATCTAGGATAATATTATTATTAAATCTGAATAATATTAAAGTACTATGTAACTCTGTGTTCCACATTGTGTAAGGAGTAAAATATTTCCTCTATACTGGCTGAAGGTCTTTAAAGTCTGTTTGAGCCTCCAGAATGTCTGGTACTGACCTATTAGAGGTGGATCTCTAGAAATCTGTATTTCTCTGTTCAGAGTTGGCTAAAGAAAAGTTCAGAAAAGCCTTTCTGTAGTGAAGGCCATGAAGTGGCTTCATTCTGTCAGTTGTCTTTGGCTGTGCAGTTTGTTTCACTTGGATGGAATCACCTACATTTGTATATAATCACGTTTAAGTATGACAAATTACTTGCACCAGTGTGTTGAGTAGGAGGATTGACTGTTCCATACTTGCAGACATTTGGACAGACAGCAGTCATATTGAATAAATATTTGTGACGGCTCACAAGCAAACGTCCAAGTTAATCACTTATTTTAAAAACTCTGCCTAATTAATAATGCTTTGCTCATGTTTTCCTGTTACATAGTGCCATTTAACATGCATTCGCTGCTATTTTGATATATTTCTTTGGTGGTCTGCACAGAAATGTGGTATGGTATTAAGTTTCATAACTGTGTGGCCTATTTGATTCGCTTGGTTGTTATAAAAAATAGATATTTTGCTTCCAGTTACCACGAGGAAATAACATTCACTACATCAGAGGTTCTGTACATACAAGAGAGCCAGCACAATTATTCTTATGAATGCCATTAATAAAAGGAAATGACTTGTTCAACTGTCTTAATTGGCCAATGAACAGCATTCTTACTGTCCTGTTATATTTTGTATATTTGAGTCTCATTACATGTCTCAAACAGAACTTTTTCAATACTTATACAATCTTCTATACAATCACTATTCAAAGTGAGACATGGGCAAGAAATATCAATGAAACAGACCAGTGAAGCTGAGGTTTAGTGTACTGTAAATCTGATGGAGAGAACATTTTCAGGGCTTAGAGCATTTAAAGACTGCCAAAGTCATTCATTCAGCTAAAAATACAACAAGATTTAATGAGTTTCTGGTAAAGAAAGCTGTTATGGATTCACAATGCTGTCCAACTCAATGACAAAAAGGTAGACTGAACAGCAATTCACTTTTCTATCCTAAATTCCCTCACAGAGTTGGAAATGCAATGCAATATACACCAGCTATGTGAGATTGTCTCCACTGGATATTTTTGAAGTCCTCTATGGTTCAAGCTTTTTTTAGGCTTTCAATAATGAAATAAACTATGCAAGATTTTACTTCTTTTTACTGATTACTATGAAATACATTCAAATCAACACAAACTATATTTATTAAGACTGTCATCTGTGGTTTAAAACAGACAGACTTTGGTGCTGAACAGAACCAAAAAGCTGATCAATGACTATCTGCAAAGTAATATATCAGTCAGATTACCCAAAAATGGCTCGAGTAAAAATATACATCGGTTCATGTACTACATTAGTCATTTGCTCACTGTCATGGTCTTTTCAATGGTTTTCATAGTAATTCACATGAACCGGTGTTAAAAATTTACAGTTTTTCCACTTACCCCAAATCAAGTAGATCAGCCAAGAACTGTCTCTACAATACTACTGTGGTTAGTAGGTAATGGAATATTAGTATTATGCATACAAAACCCCTGAACTATTCTTTATAACAAATTCCTTTTTAATAGCTTTTCTGGCTGAAAACTAAAGAGAAATCACAGTTTCAAACCTTAGATAGCAAATTATTAGACAAAACACCAAAATATCACTGATTAGTTCAATCAAAGATGCCAACAGAGCTCATTTGTTGTTTTTGAGAGAATTAAGCTCGAGAATCAGCTCTCTCTTGTTGCTATTGTTACGATTATAAAGAACTACAGAGTAGTAAATATATAGTAAATATAGGCAATAAATAATAAATAAATAAAAATAGTAAATAATAAATAAGCTCAACTTATAAAAATGAATCAAGATTTTGTGCATTTGCACATATGCACAAGAAAGGAAAACACACACACACACACACACACACACACTCACAAAACACACACACACACAAAACCACAACCTTCTAAGGAACATGATCTGTTTCTGCTCAGAGTGAATACCTCTCCCTACCTGCATTCATCAACTCACTCCATCAGAAAAAACAGCCACAATTTTTGACCAGCTCTTGTTTAAAATATAAGTTCAACTTGTCATCACAATGTTGCCCAGGCATGCTCATACTCACAGAACATTATAGCTGATGGGCAAGTATCAAAATCAGAGCTTATGTGTAGTTAATCTCTGAATTCTAAGCTACTTGAAAATGCAGCATGACTCTATGAGATAGGAGAATCCCTTTGTGTCTAAAATCCGTTAGTGTTTAAAATGACCGTTGGATATTGTGGAATCCAGCTGATCCTGCTCTGTTCATTCCGACGTGAAGAAATCTGCTGACACTGAGGATCAAGACATAACTGAAAAACCTACTCCGCTACAAATAACAGAAATTGCGTCTTTGGTCATTAAGATATGTACTAGAAAATATTTTAGCATTATAATATAAATATAAGTAACCTCATTATAAAACATCGTTACAGAATAGATCAGAGTCATCAGAATCATCTGAAGTAGTTATTTTAGGTTGTTTATATATATTTCTATTTCATATAAGAACTTTTAAAAATACAGTAAAATAAATTTTACTTTCACAGCAAAATATTTTTGATAAACACGCAAGCAAGACACGGCAAGTGGCATTTCTGCCTCACATCTGCAGGTTTTGTGGTTCAGTCCTGAGCTCAGGTTACTGTCTGTGTGGAGTTTTTGTGCATGTTCTTCTGTTGCATGGGCTTCCTCTGGGATCTCTTGTTTCCTCCCACCGCCAAAGAAACATATCTATAGGTATGTGCTGAATTGGCTGTAGGTGTAGACATGTGTGTGTATGGTCCCCTGGAATGGACTGTCATCCCATCACTGGTGAATACTGGTGTATTCCCACATCACACCAAGTGTTCCCAGAATAGGATCCAGACACGCTCTTATGCAGACCAAGATAAAGTGGTTGCTGAAGATGAATGAATTTTTGCAAGTGGACTGGAATGTATTATGGACCTGTAGTCGTATGCTTGTTCAGAAAACAGAATAACAGAAGCTGATTGTTTTGCAAGTCAATTTGTCTACCAAAGGGTCATTTAATTTGATTTATTCCTTTTAATTCTGTAAATTTGCTTTGAGAATTTATTTCACATAAGCATGACTCACTTATTAAAAAATATATCCACAATTTTTTCCACATCATTTAAATACAGCAAGGTTTATTCGTAATAGTTAGGAAAGACTTGTACTAAGGACAAACATTTTTTTTTTTTTGTAATATGTGCTAGAAAGAATGCAGCTTTTCACTTAATGCTGAAAAGAAGTAGCATTAAGCCTACAATAAATTGCATGGGACATAAATCTTCATTAATTTTCATGGACAGGACCTTACTGCTTATGTAAGGTTAGTAGCACAGGCTCTGAAGGGCAGTGAATGAGGTAGGGAAGTGCTTGTAGCCACTGTAGGAGTGTTTCACATCTGTCTTTGAAACTTTCCATTCGTCTCCCTCTCCTGTCCCGGGTGACTGCAATTAATGCCATCCATGGTTAAATGATGCTTCTCTGGGGAGGTGTAAACTATTCATCTGAATGGGATATCCCAGGATGTTCCTGTGCGCTTGTTGTTAAATGTCTTGCTGCTTGAGAGAGTACAAAAGAATGGAACCAGTATGACGGTGGGAGCCCTAAAAGGAATGGTGGAATTCCCCCCCCCCTTTTTCCCTCAAACATGCAAAGAGAGAATGACAGCACACACACACACACACACACACACACACACACACACAACACACACACACACACACACACACATTTCCACTGACATGACATGATATTGATATTGTCCTTTGCCACTGAGTGAAAATAGTTTTTTTTTAAGATTTAATCCTTTCATGTCTCCTCTAGCAATTAAAATGAAGATCAAAGAAGTGAAGAAGGAGAAAGGTGACCGCAAGCTTATCGCAGCTCAGAAGAAGAAAAAGGTTCTTAAGATGGGGATCCTGCGCAAGAAAGACCTGAAGAAGCTGACACTTTACATCAAGAATGGTGCAAACTGCCCCTGTTCTCAACTCGACAACCTTGGGAGCAGCTTCCTCATCATGGGCCGTAAGGTGGACCAGCAGCTTCTGCTCATGGCTATTCACAAATGGGACAAAAAGAGCAAGGAGCTCAAGTATGCCCTCAAATACATGAAGTCGCAGCAGTGTCCAACATACCAAAGTGTCTTCCAGTGATCAATGACTATATAACTCAACTCTGCTCACTCAAAGCTTTCCAAATCCCCTTCCGCAATTACCGCATACATTTTATTCAGCAGTTGCCTTTGAGAAGCACTCATTGCTAATGGTTTGATACTTCAGCAATCTTCATTTTCCTCTATATAAATGTACTCATTTACCTTTGTTAGAGCAAAGGATAAAATATCATTCCAAAGAAAAGTCCAAGTGAAATGCCATTTTTGTGTGGTAAGTGATCCCACATCAGGAGGGATAAGAAAGATGTAGGATCAATTTGTACTGATCATGTTTATATCAGAGTGAAGAAAAGAACAATCAGTAAGTAAACATTAGATTAAAAGACAAATAGCTTTTCTGTTAAACTTTTATTTTGTAGATATGGATTAAAAAATATGTTAGACCATAAACCATGTAGATATGACTATGGTTATGAAAGTGCTTCTGAAATGCGATGCCAGAACAAACGTGGTTTGTATTGAGAAAGAGGACTGATTGCAGATATTCGTGATTGTTGGTCAGTGGGACTATGAGTAGCACCTGCATCACTTCCCAGTTCTAAGAGAGTTTCTCATACCAGCCAGTTGAATGGCGGACTCTGGACTGAACCTCGCAGTTTGGTTGGTGAGATCTCTAATGCTATTTTATACTTTGTTCTTTAAAATATACATTTTGTACTGAAATTATTATGACTCACACTTCTAAGGAATTAAAAAAAGAAAGGAAACATCTGGCAGGCATATCATTTACATATAATTTACTGTTGCTAAAATAAATGATTAAAATCTTTATGCTAGAACTGTTATTTATCACATTAATGGGTTACATTTTAAAGCAAGTTTGCTTTCAGGTTTGCTTTCATCAAATCATAAAAATTAAAGGGTGAGACAAAATGAAATATATAAACTGCAAACAATTTAAAATAGTTACAACATAGAGTACACTATATGGCCAAAGGTTTGTGGAGATCTTACCATGGCACTTATATGTGTACTTTACACAAACTGAACACATTTAAGATGAACTGGAACCTGAAATGCACCCCAGGCTTCCTTATCTTGACATCAATGCCAAGAAATCTCACAAATGTCATTGTGGCTGAAAGGGCAAATCCCCACAGCCATGCAAAATCTAGTGGAAAGCCTTGTTCAAAAAGCACATATGGGTGTCATGGTCTGGTATCCACAAACTTTTGGCCATAGAGTGTGCCATAACATATGTAAATACATTCAGAGAATTAAATGAGAAGATATCTGTCAGTCAATTTTTTGCTCTCTGATCCATTTTGTGAAAGCTGAAATATTATCTTAAGTCATTTTACAGTCTTCAGTATCAGCACAGCTGGTACTATGCTGGTTATTCTCCATCAACACTGGCTGCAGATCTGTCCAGTGCACACCAGGATCCTGGCGTCTTGTTAGCCTGCATACATACAGTCCCATGCTCATATTTAACTGATGTTCGAGATATATTGATGCTGACAGCTGAAATAGGGCATGGGAATTGTCCCTTGTAAGTAATGAATTAACCAAGTGGAGTTATTGGGTTATGGAATAAAACACTGTAAATACAAGATATTCATGAGAACTAAAGTCACTCATATAAATCTTTAAAGCAAGAAAGAAACAATTATCATACACATCATATATCTGGTGGTCCGGGAAAACCCACTGGATTCTATTGTGCTGTATAGATTATGGACAACAGCCAACAGTGATGTAAAACTGGATTTTGAACAAAATTATCCACCCTAATTTAGAAAAAAGTAAAACATATATTTTTATTTAGATTACTATCTACCCTTGTTTTGTCAGTCTGCCTATAGATGTAAAAAAAAAAAAAAAAAAACCCTCCCAGATTAATAGTGATTTCCTCATGATTTGGATAGTTGTTGGATACACAACACAGCGAAAAAGGATATAGACCTAACCAATTCTGTTTGTGATCAGATGTGGTACATCTTCTCTGGCCTTTCATTATTAAAACAGAGACAAGTGCAAACTCTGTACAAATGACAGCAGACAATGTTGAAGAGCTTAAAATCTGCAGAAGGTAACAAGCAATTTAATTCACCATACTAGTACTGCTTGAATTCTGATTGTTACACATCAGTGTACGAATGGACAGTGATCAGATGAGTGAAGGATGACAATGAGGCTTGTATTAAAATGTCACCAGTGATGCTGCCAGATACACATAGAAAATAATAGAGAAGAAACTAATGCTAGATTACAGTGGAGAAACAACTCAAAAGGTAGAGAGAGGTTGGGATAGGGGTGGGGGTGGGGGATGTGGGGTGGAGAGAGAAGGGGATTGATGGTGAGCAAGAGATAGCAGCAGTACCAGAAAAAAAGCAAGGTTCTCGACTAAAAAGGAGCCTAGTCATAGAAGCTCATCAAACAGGCTGTGTGTCTACAGGACTGGCCCCCAACCCTCATCTCTCTCATCACCTGCTCAAAGGTCACTTACCATAATTAATAAGGGCCTGACGACTGCAGAGGGGCCGAACAGGGGGCTGCATTGTGCCAGATGACCGATAATATAAACAGGCTGCCACTCCAGCAATCAAAAGGTAATTTAGATCCTCCGTCAGCTTCTGTGTCAGACTGATTTCTCTGGAAGGTTAATATAACTGGGAATGCAGTGTGCCGCCAAGAGCTCTCTTTGCCTTTCATTCCCTCTCTCTCTCTCTCTCTCTCTCTCTCTTTCTTTCTCTTTCCAATAATCACTTTGGTTTACTGCCTGGGAATAAGAATGGGCTCTTTGTCTACTTCTATTGCTGGTGCAGTGATAGCAGTCACCGTTTCACAGGTTACTTAATTGATAGTCATGTACATTAAGAGGGCTGCAGTCTATTGCGATTCTCCGCGACACAAATTGTTCATCTCCTATTACTTTTATACCACATTCCTAAAAATACAAACAATAGAGCACCTACTTCCAAAGGTTTGCATATCCAGTGGGTGTAAGATAGCCTCCTTGGGATATGTTAGAGTGACCAAAAATCACTCATTCTGGTTAATGGCTGACTTGCTGATGATAGTTTTTGGGCTGCATTTTCCAGTAGTTCCAGTGGAAGCTCCTTTCTACACTTTAAGAGCGTTTCCAGATGTCAAGGTGGCCCTCTGGGTCAACTGAGACACATGGCGCTGATACCACAAAAGCATTTAAATAAACAGCTCAGATGGGTATTACAGGAATGAAACAAAGGATAAGAGAGTACAATTCAATTATAATTAATAACATGTCTAGGTCATTTGTGCTGTCTTTCTACAAATGACTGAGGATTAAGTGAGGATTATTCCCTCAGTGTATATTGTAGGGTGTACAGAAGGGTCATGTTGAGGTACTCTTTGACGGGCAGTAGACATCCATGCACTCAGACTTATCTGGAAAATTCCTAGGGTTAATGTGCTCACACACTCAACACTAAAACACTGCGATTAATATCAGTTTCAAATTAGTCGTTATTTCTAAAGCACTAACTTCTTAAAGCTGTTCTTTAGGGAAGTGTCAGATTTGTGCCTCATTAGCCCAAGTTTGTACCTGCACTTATCGTCCATTTTACCAGCTACATCTGCCATATAGGTTACATTGTATGTATGTATAATTATGGATAGTAGCATGTCAGCCGGTATTGTAAATACAATCTGGCAGATCCATTTCCCCTTTCTCAAAGAAACTGGACCACCACCATGTGGTGGTATTACTGGTATTACTGGGCTCTGCACCATTGTCAGCACAGCAGTGAAACCGACATGGTAGTGGCATGCTAATGTGTGTGGCATTGCTGTGAAAACCCAAAATCAGTTAGCCACAAATATCCAGCTTGTCAAGTGCTCAGAAAATGACCACTAACGTAATTAAGGGTTAGAAGACAGACCACACAATATGCATGGAAAAAGATAAGATATAATCTGTACACCTAGAATGTGCATCAACAAGATAGGTGTGTCTAATAAAGTTAGATAATGTGTGTGTTAGATAGTTTAAAGCCCCATTAAATGCCATTACTATGGAATTGTCTTTGCTGTAATCAGACTGCTGTATTAATCTTAGCAGGTTATCTATTGAGGCCCCTTCCCAATTCTGTAGGCTAGCTAATAACATGAGCACAGCAAACAAAGAGCATTAATTATTAATAGTATACATATTAAGTATAAAAATATGGTAGATGCACCAGACAAAATGGCCAATTGATACAGGTAGACAGTGCTCAGAAAATACTCATCATATTTGTCTAAAATTTTCCTGAGGGCAGTGATGTGACAGACAGGTTGAAAAAAAACAGGAGCTTTCTTATGCTATGGACACATTTGTTTGTCATATTAGGTTCTACCTGTTAGAGGAAAGTAACGCTGCAAATAAACACAAGATATTTAGACTGATCACCTGTATCCTGTGATGAAACATTTTCATCCTGATGGGGAAAAAGGTCTTTTTCAGAATGGCAATGCATACACAGGGCATGAGGGCTTGCTGATGATTTTTATAAGTATAAAACTGATACCACCAAACCTGAAAGCAACCTGAAAGCAACCTGTGGAATAGTCTGGACTGGTGTGTTGGAAACTGCTCTCCACCACAGTCACAAAACACCAACTGAGGGAATAAGTTTTCAAAGCATGGTATTCATCTCTCCAGGACAGTTTCAGAGACTTTGATGCTAAAGTGTGAAGTTTTGGTGGCCCAATTTGTCATCTCATGGTAGATCTTTACAGATTATGTTTTCCAGTATTTATTTCCTGCACAGATTCACATGTGGTTAGTTTAATTTAGCATCGAATTTTATAGGTGCAATGGCAAACCACATCAAGTGTTGCCTGCTGTATTTAGCAGCTCATAAACAAAATTATGTTAAGGCTCATTAGTGGCTATAGAGTGGTGGTGGTTGCTTGGGTCTAAAAGGCACACAGGCTTTGACTGTTTAAAATACAGACTCTCATGAGTCTTTCACTAAAGCCAGCACAGTCATATGGCCTAGGCACTGTATATTGTTCTGTACTATAAGATAAATGGAAAGTTCTCTCTAGCAGCTGTGTATAGTTTGAAACAAGCTCTTGTGACACTGCTGCCCAGCTCTTCTCACATATAAAGAAGGACTAATTATGTTAGGTGTTTGTGTGAGAATGTTTCTCATCTCCCAACACTGACAGCACTGAAGCAAGTTCATTATATACAGTGATCCTGAGGCTGGTCTCAGGCTGTGGGCTGCAGTGGTATGTTGTTTAACATAGCTTGTCTAGGCTAAACATAAACTAAGCACCATGTATGTTAAAATTATCACCATGTGAGATTGGTATGCTAAATAAATAAATAAATAAATAAAAATGTAGTAGATTATAAGGAAAATGTGAGTAATTACGCTGAGCCCTTCGGGTAAAATGTAGAAAGCAGTAAGTGAATGATAGAGAGAGAGAGAAAGAGAGAGAGAAAGAGAGAGAGAGAGAGAGAGAGAGAGAGAGAGAGAGAGAGACAGAGAGAGAGTTATTTAACAGGAAACAGTAAGATTCTCAGTAAACTGAACACCATGAGCTACGTTAGAGCATGGTTTCAAAATAATTGTTGGACTTAGCTGTAGATTAAGGCAAATTAACCTTGGAGGAGCAAAGACACCCATAATGTCTAAGTGCCTGTTAAAAACATTACAGTATTCCAGTAATGCTGACTGCTGCACAATGTAATCACATCCTCCAAATACATTTGCAGCATTGTTGGCATTAAATAAATGAATAAATAACTAAATAAAAAAATTAAAAATGACAGTTGTTGTTCTCTGGTAAATTTTGTGAGCCTTTTCAGCATCTGGCCCCTAGGGTCTAGGTTGTCAGAAAGGTCCTGGGGAGTGACACCGCCAATTACGATTATGCAGTTATACTTCAGGATTGCAAACTTTGACCTGTAGGCCACCAGTCTGGGCCTGGGACCGGACATCCAGGAGTTAACACACAAACCCTGCAGCTGTCCCATCACACTATGACTACTAATTGACATAAACTTTAAACTGCATCTTGTTAGCGTCCTTTCAGACACAGAACCAGGTTAATCAATGGGGTCTGCAAGTGGAAAAACTGGGGGGTGGGGGTGAGGGTGGGGGCAGTTTGAGTGGAGCAACAGCCTTAGTTAGCCCATTCAACAATCCCAAAGCTTCTCTATGTACAGCCTGAGGAGGTCTTGACAAATAAAGCTATTCTATGGCATTGTTCATTACGAATGGCAGACTGCCATAGCTGCTCTTGCAACCTAGCTCTTACAGCCCTCCTCCTCACTCAAACAGAGTTCCCATGTGGGAAAGGGGTGAGCACAATGCCTCTTTAGGGGAGAAATACAGCTTTCTATAAGAATGAAAGAATTGGGGTCATTAGGGTTGTGCCACCCCCCCCAGCTAACCCTTACCTCCCTCACTGCCCCAGCCACACACACTCTCTCCCCCACCAGCTCTTTCTCTTTTATATGAATTTGTTTCCTGTGAAAAAGTGCTGGACTGATGGCCTGCCAATCAATGTGTCAGTCCGACCTGCCAAACAAACAGGTATGATGGACTTAAACATTTCTCATTTGAGGGGCATAACAATCTGTGCCCACTGTGTTAGGACTGAATACAATGTCTGGGGAAACCACAGACCTCCAACAACCAAGGGTTAGAGGGGAGAGAGGCATTAGACTTGCCATATGATTACTCAGGCTGCCACACACACAGCTACAATAGTCTGAAGTATCTGTAGGAAAAAAGGCTTAATGAAGCTGATTGACTTTGGAAACGTCTTGAATCACAATAGAAAATGGGAAAAAAAAGAAATATGGAGGCTTTAAATATGACTTTTTACCCTATATTAAATATGATGCGATACCCTATAATCACTGACAAAATTGTTCTACTTGATTTTATGATAGTATTTTAAGTTTTTCTCAGTAATTTTACTATACAAACTTTGGTGTTGTTTTCCTTTACTTAAATCACTTTAACAAAATGTCCATTGGATCTGCAAACAGTATTAATATGCATTTATGTTCTTTCTCAGTTACAAACTCACTTCTACCAGGTCAAAAAAACACAAAACATGTGGTTCAGACACTGAATTACTGTTTGTCTATATATGTAAAACTAAGCCTGTGAGACTAAACCTGGCATATAACTCTCCTTCACTGCACATAAATTGTTAGTGCTAAGTGAGACAGATTTGCTGGCTAATTCACTGATCTTCCTTTGCCTAATTTGCATCTTTATTGTAAGACCGTACTCAGACAGTACTGCTGCATGAAGACAAAAATTGCTGGCTAACATCTTTGCTCATCAGTACAGACAAACCCACATACAAAATCACTAAGAGGAGAATTTACACTTCCTGAAAGAATTATATTTGCAGTTTTGACACATAATACTCAGATAAACATTAAGCATATACCAGTGAATTCAGCATGAGTGTTTCACATCCATGTGTCACTATTCAGAGAACAGAATCTTCCATGTGCTACATTTTGTGTTTGTCTGTGAATGCTATAGATGGTGACCCCTATGTTAACATTTATGTCTTTGCTCCAAAAAAGGAGACGTTTTGTATCTTCTGCTAAATTACATCACAAAATGATTACAGCTACTTAAACAACATGAGTAAGTAATCCCTATCCTGTTACCTTGCTTCGTTTAGTTGGAAAAATGCACAGTGCACAGTAACAGTATACATACCCATGCAAGACACTGCACACAACTGATCATAGAGGCATCTCTCCAGAAGTCTCAATGAGCAAAAACTGAAAACTTTGATGCAAAACATGCCACTGATGATTGATTTGGTAAATATGAGCACTTCCTCTTGCTTATCTCAATATTGTACTTTCATTCAGCAATTTCTTTATCTCTTGTAACTGCTTTATCCTGGTCAGGATTGTGGGAACAATGGTCATCAGGAATAAAGGAATACACACTGAAAGGAACTAACAGAGTCTAGTATATTCAGACATATCATTTAGCAAAATCCTTCTTGATTGGGATATTTCTGCACATCTGTTGCAATGCATCGGTTGTTATTTTGTTATATAATGTAGCCTCTTATTGCTATATATTTGATATTCCACATTCATTGTAAACATAGATGTCCTTCTTTGGGTATATTCCTGACTTGCACACAGTGTTCCTGAGATCTGGATCTACTGTGACCCTGACCAGGGTAAAGCATGTGCTGAAGCTGAATAAGTGATAAATCTCAGGTGCTATATATATATATTCTAAAGTGTTGAGTGCTGACTCGATAGGGTCCAGGCATTACTCAATAGAGGTCCAGGGAACAGAATGTAATATCTTAGATTACACTCAGTTATTCAAATTTTACTCTTCTTCATCTTTTTTTCTATCCTGATGTTATTAGAAGCGCTCAAGTTTTTTCAATCACTGTTCTTTAAAACAGCATGTAATGTGTATGCCTATAGGCCAATATTCTGGACACTGAGTGGAGCTGAGATGAATGTGTCTTGCCATGGTATCATTCATATTCGATATTAACTGCTTCAAGCTTCTCCATCTGTACTTGGTATAAAAAATAATCTGCATGTAGAAATACTTTCTTGATGAGAGAGGTCAGTGTAAAATGGCCAGAGTGGTTTGAGCTGACAGGAGGGTTACAGTAACACAGATAATTACTCTTTCAAACTGTAGTGCAGAAAGACTCATAACTGAGGCTACAAAGGGCACAGATTCACAAAAACTCTATAGAACAGATATTCCGAAACATAATGATGTGTAGGTTTGTTCCTGCATATAGGCTTAAGGTCACCACTGACATGATTTTATGAATGAAAGGATAAAGCGATTACAAAGTGAAGGTGTCTGAAATGTGGGGGGTGTTGGGAGTTGGACCTGGGGCTCCACCTGGAGGAAGTACTGGCTCATTCCTTGTTTCAACTGCCAAGCAAGTTGGTGCCATGGGAGGTACAGAATTCATGATTCATGGCTTTTCATTAAACGCTCTATCACTGCCATAATATCTCCCTCTCACTTTTTAATTTATATCATATCCCCACCCAAACACATCCATCCAGACAAAAGTGTCACTTGAAGGTTATCACCTGCCAAGTCATAGTCAGGAATGATTAGTGTGCTCCCACAGAAACCCTTATGGTGTAGTGGACAAAGCAAACACTCCTCAGTCATGGCCTGGTGAGCTGAAGGAGCAGAATGTGGTTGTGGTGGGATAACTCTCAAGCCACACTCCATGCCACAGCTTTTCTGGACAGAAACAGGAAAAAATATATAAAACTGTGTGTTGTAGGGATCTGGATGTCTCTAAAATACAGGATTCTGTCCATGGTTTTCTGACTGTCTTATGCAACCAACCTGGGTAAGGGTTTGGATGCATTACTGTATTAATACTTCACATTCACATATATAATACTCTCTCTCTCTCTCTCTCTCTCTCTCTCTCTCTCTCTCTCTCTCTCTCTCTCTCTCCCTCTCTCTCTCTCGCTCTGTTTTATATATATGAGACTGAACAGTACAAATATGAGTCTGCTTCAAACACAGATTGAAATAATTTATGATAAGTTGCACTGCTCGTTTTCCCTCTTCAGCTTAGTGGGGACTGGAAACTCTATCCTCGAATTTTCCTGACACTCTTTGTTTCACTCTGTATTTGTGAAATTTTGAGATCTCTATTTTGGTATGCCGTGATCTCTCTCCAAGCCAAGTGATCATTTACTTCAAAGTGGTCAACAGGGTCTAAGCCCTTATCTCAAATTCCAAGGCCAGCATGCCTCACTGTTTATACTGTATGCTATAAATCATGTAACACAGCTTAAGTGCCATGGGAATTGTTGAGAGCAGTGGTGGCAGCCACAGCTGAAAGGTTTGAATTAATGCCCCACTCAACCACTCCCCAACCCCCATGCTGAGTCAAACCACCATCCAAACTGTGCAACGACAGCAAAGACTATTCATACTGAGTGAGAGAATAAACGGTTGACAAGTGTGTGTATCTGTGTCTGTGTGTGCATGTCTGTGTGTGTGTGTTTCAGCTACAAAATAGATGGAATTTCACTCAGAGTGTTAATATTCCCAAGATACTTGGCATAAAGCAAGTTCAGAGAAAACTGACTCCATCTTATATTCCTTACAACAATTCACTCAACTGTTTTGATATAACACTCAATATAACATCAAAGACAATGATTATTATCCAAGACCTAATCATCAATAATCTAAAGTATTTTGCAGTATGATCTCATTGTTGGTCAGACTGGATTCTGATTTTCAGTATCATTAAACATTCATTCATTGTCTACTGCTACCTATTCTCGGGTCACGGGGAGCCTGTGCCTCATCAGGCATCAAGGCAGGATACACCCTGGACAGAGTGCCAACCCATCGCAGGGCACACACACTCTCACACTACAGACAATTTAGAGATGCCAATCAACCTACAATGCATGCCTTTGGACTGGGGGAGGAAACCAGAGTACCCGGAGGAAACACCTGAGGCACGGGGAAAACATCAAACCCCCAACCCTGGAGGTGAGGCAAATGCGCTAACCACCAAGCCACCGTGCCCCCCGTATCATTAAACAACAGACATTAATTGTTGTCCAGGGTCAAGTTTGGGAGATTTATCATCTTTCACCCAACTTCTCTTCTGTCTTACTGACCTCGGAAAAACTGGCAACTCACCAAGCGCACTAATGAATTTCAGTTTAAACAGGACTTGTTTTTTTTATTGGGATTCAAGAAGAAAAAACTACTCTTCTCTTTTTAAATTTGGATTAATAACTTTGTGATATCAGCGTATTAATGAATAATCAGCAGGTTCATTCATTCATTCGTATTTTATGACTGTAAGTTACAGTGGGTTTCAAACTTTTGAGACACAGCTACAGTTGTTTGTAAGCAACAAAATTTGAAACCCTGCATATAATCAATATTTTATACCTTCACAGTGACTTTAATACATGTGCTTTTATAAGTAAGGGTTTAGAATAGGAGGTTGACATTAGACCTATTTATAGACAAATTGTAGACATTAGCCTTCTACACTGTATAGAATCTTTATAACTCTCAAGTGGCCACTTGGATAGTGATTCATAATTCATTGTTGCTGCTCAGTAGTTTTCTTTCGTCTATTGAATCAGATAAGAGAAGACATTCTGGCCAGATGTGATTTGATTATCCAGAGGTTCTAAGCAGCAGCAGCAGTAGGTGGATGGCGGATGTGCATGTCATGGGGAGCAGACCTGACTTCAGACCTGTTATTGTGCAGTTCTGTGCTGGTCCTCTGGATGAGGTATTTGTTTAGACAGGACGAGTGAGCTCAGGCCACAGGGAGGAAGGCTCTCGGCCACATGGAAGAATCTGAGAGTAAAGGGCACATGTGCACATGTGCACTAATTACCATACAGAACGCCTTCATTACAAATCGTGGGTGTGCTGCACTACTCAACTTTCCAGTATGGACAAAGAACTGTTTTTGCTCCGCTCACAACGTGCATTCATGAAAATTCATGCATCACTTCATTACATGAAGACAAATGACATATTGTGCTAATGGTTAAAATATAACAGAGTTGAATTTGTACGCACTGTCTGCATATATAAAGATGCCTATATTGAGTATTTGCATTTCAGATTATTTGTGTTTAACCCCTTGTTCCCCAGGATGATTAACAGATACAAAAACATGTTATTTGGAAACTATTATTAATTGTTAATTAAACACTGAAAACGATATGAAAATATACGTATGTAGAGTACAAGAGTACAAGAGTGAGGATTTTAAGTGACTGGCCCTGGGAGTTTACTACAATCAATGTGAATCTGAAATTATTTTTAACTAACAAATTGTCAGTGTTATTGTTAATATCAAATGTATAGTATAATACACTAGCATGATTTAAATAGTAGTATTATCATCTCAGCAAGTAGTATCCTTAGGATACAGTATGTGCAGCACAGAGGCAGCACCTGGTGCTCATATTTCTTGCCCATTACACAGCCATGTTGTGCAATCATAGGATTTAATGATTTACACAAGATAGCTGCCTATACCATTACAGAACCACCAACATATCTAACAGCTAGCAACAGACTTTGTGGGTTGATGGCATCCTTTGGCTTTCTCTGGATATAAACATGTCCAGATGTAGGCTAAAGGTTAGAAGACGACTCATCGGCTCATAATACTTTTTTTTTCCGTTGCTCAGAGGCAAACACTTTGTTCACATAGTTTCATTTTAATTCTATACAAACCAATAATTATGCAAACTGCTACCAGTATTGAAATATATACTCAGAGGTACTAAAAGAATTCTGCTCGTTTTTCCCTTGTGAATGCATTTCAATATTTAAATACAGCCTCTTTCACCTAGAGAAATGCACTGTGAGGCATGGATAATATACAGTTCTGCAGAACAGATAGAACTGAAACACACATGCGTGCGATGTCATTCTGCAAACATTTACAGTAAGGGAAAACAAATGTTATGTACCACCCAGGACAGCATTCCTCCTGTGTAATACATACAATAAATCTTTCATTAAGCCTCAGACAGTGATGCTATACTGTTAATCATTCTGTCCAGGAAAACCTACAACAATGTGCCTATACAATACCATGTATTGCAACAGTATGTACTGAATAAACCTCCATATTAATAGGTATTGTTGGTCCAGTAGATTTACACTCTATTTGTTATGGAAGGATTACTGGTGTCTAATCTGTGGCCTAAAGCTAAAGCAGACATTATGCACCAAACCTGACAATATGCAAGGACATGAACAAGCCTGAGTGCTCTAAAAGCACTGCATGGCTAAGAAGAAATATATTTTAATGAACACTTAATATAATGCCACAGCCATGGTACAGAGATAGTGCACTACCTTTGCACTTTGTCTCAGGCACTCAACACCTTTGCATAAAGCATGAACAGTGTTCTACTAGCAGCCAGAAGCCGGGGTGCTGATGGCCTCTTTATCTTCTCAAAGTTCTGCTGTCAGCACTTAGATTTGACATGACGGTAAAGTCAATTAAAGCTCCTTTGAACACCTACTGTATGTGGAAAGGATCAGCCGCTATGGATAGATACCAAACCCATGTTACACGTTATTGTCTGTTAATTACTGTATGTTTTCTATACCTTATTCTAGATTGTTAACGAAAACATCTGATCATGAATGGATTAACATTGAACATGTTTTTTGCCCACAACCTGGCATGCACCTGCTGAGTGGGAGCCAAGCTGTAATTTCCTGGAAATGGCTAGAATGAATTCCAACACAATGACCAAATTTCCACATCCTGGGAGCACTACAGCCACATGTACCATGAGCTCAAAGGTGAGTGCCCCTGCTCCTCTGTATCTGGAGACAGTGTGTCCCGACAGGGCGAGGCAGCCGAGTCAGCTACTCCACACCACAGTGTTATCTGGGATAAAGAATGAGCCTCGGTCCTGGAATGCTCAGGAATGTCTTCACCTCAAGGGGACTGCAGTCATGCAAGAGAAGAGGGAGTAGTGGACCATTCTAATATAAATCATGTAAATAAACAAATACTATTTAAGCAATGTGATTTATAAATAGCCTGTGGTGCTGCTTAGACAACTTAATGTGCTGTGATCAGCAATAATGACTGGCACCACCCCGTCATAGCATTAATGATCGCGTTCTTTTAAAGAGCAAATTCCTACTAATGGCTACTTTTTTGACACCCTGTGGTATGAATAGCATCATAAATGAAAATATAGTCTGTGCATATTAAAATACACTCAGCGATTCTGCTCTATTTAATATCCTGGTCATTAAAGTATTTTCCACATTATTCCTTCCACAAAATTCCTTAGCATGACCAGACTCTGTGCTACCTGGGACACCTCCTATAATTATTTCAGGACCTCAGAGGGCTGCTGTGGCCTCTGGCTCTTCAGTCACCATAAATCAAATGTCTGATCTGATCTGATTCCCTGGCATCACAGTGCCTGAAAAATGTTCCCCTCTGTTAAACATGGTAAGCTGCTTCTGCCATAAATCTTCTGGTCTGTGTCTCTATCACCTTGTGCACAATCTTTTTAACTGCCATTCTGACAACATCCACAAAGACAAAGACACTGCATGCAGATGTGGAGGAGTGTGTGAGTGAAGAGAAACCAGTCACCATTCAGTAAGCATTAGTGAGAAGAGAAATTATATGATTATATGTATGAACTTTCTCTGTAACTTTTCATGCTGTGTCTCTTCATTCTATAAAGTTTCTATAAAGAGTGATTCAAAATCATGTTGTGGATTCCACATAATTTACAGTGTTTAGGGAAGGTAAAAGAGATAGAAGTCCATTAAAGGACAGTGTGAGTAAACATTCACACATTCATTCATACCTAGAGGCAATTTATCGTAGATTGACCACCTACTTACATGTTTTTCGGAGTTAACCAGAGAACCCAGACAAAACTCACACACTGGGACACAGTGAAACTCATGTGAAACACAACACAGACAGTAACCTGTGCTCAGAATGAAACCAGGGACCCTGGAGCTGAGAGGCAGCGGCACTGCCCGCTGTGCCACAGTACCAATTTCACTATATTTTGTACAATAAATCAGCATGTTTTCTCTGATAAATGTCTGCAAGCACATTTGTTATTTAATGCAATACAGAAAGAAACAACGCTATCTCTTGGCTGTCCACTCAGCAAAAAAGTAGTAAGAATTTGGTTACAATATTTTTTTATTATTATCATTTCAATAAATACTGTTGATTATTTAAAAAAGTAAGCAGAATTCCTCGTAGCTTAGTTAAGACCTGAACAAAACACATGATAACACAACATTATGAGTCAATTGTTGGAGACTTTTGATTAAATGCACATCATCATCTAGTGCCTGCTAATATTATGAATAGCAGCTACGCTAATTCCTCTCCACTTGTTTCCCTTTTTCTATCCACCCCCCGAGTCACACAGAGATTGTGCCAGCGCCGGTGGCATCCAGAGATGGACCAGCTCCAGCTGGGTTCTGCTTTTTGAGGTCTGGAGTATTCAAAGCAGCACTGCCAAACCTTTGTGGACATTTTACACATAACATTCTACACATGCTGTATCTGCATCACACAACTAATGCAGGAAGGACATTGTTCATATCACACTCTCCGGTGTCACCCAGATGAGGATGGGTTCCCTTTTGAGTCTGGTTCCTCTCAAGGTTTCTTCCTAATTCCATCTAAGGGAGTTTTTCCTTGCCACAGTCGCCTGAGTCACCTCAGGCTCGCTCACTAGGGAAAATTTTGTCTAACATCTAGGACTGTTTGTTTGTATGTTTATTGTTTCCTATGTTCTGTAAAGCTGCTTTGAGACAATGCTCTTTGTTAAAAGCGCTATACAAATAAAATTGAATTGAATTGAATTGAATTGAACTTTTTTATCTTTATGTTATTCTTATTTTTAACTTATCTTGGATTTATATATTTTACCTTTATTAAGAGCACACTTAGTAAAAAAAAAAAAAAACCTGTAAGAAGTCATGAAGTATTTACCTTTCAACTTGACTTTATTAGGTATATTTTGTGTACCAGCTTCTTATAGGAGTGTGTAATTTCTGGTGGTCTACCTTCATTCAGAACTGTTATGATCTGTTAAGAACTGAAGCATCTTGCTAAGTAAACTCCACTTTACTTACAAAGCCTGTATGTGAGCTAAAATAATTTTGCAGTCATAGTTAATGTCCAAAACCTAAAATGGTAATCAAATTTGTACTTATTGTTACCTCATCCAACTTTCACAAAGGATTGTGAATATGTTTTTAGTAAAAACAAATGGCAAGATAAGTCTAAAATACATGATCAATCTCTCTTACTCTTTTACATAAAGCAAAGACAGAAAAAAACATTTAATGCCAACTTAAAATTTTTTAACATAAATTATCCAGTATTGCATTATAAAAGATGTGTTCAGTACTTGACTGTTAATTGGTTACAAAGGATCTATGCCTCTTTATGTCAAATAAAGTGTTACCAGGTATTTTAGTTTGTCTAAAGCTATAAAAGCATAATATTAAAAACCTGCATTATCATCAGGAACTATGCTGTGCTGACAATCTTCCAAATTAGCATATGCTGACATCCTTCCAGTTTAGGACACGTGGTGAGAAAAGCTGTCAAGCTACAGAAAAGCCTGTACCTGTAATGATAATGCTAATAGATGGATCTGCTAATTTAATTGAGTGGTACAGGACAGAAAGATGGACTGTGACAAAAGCAGCTACAAAACCAAAAGCTCAGACAAGGAAGGAGATTGGAATAAAAGGCAACGGAATAAAAATACTTTTGGGTGGCCCCAGTGATGGTCTGGCAAACTATTTGGAGCCTCATGATGGATAGACAAGCACAAGCAAGTACAGGTGAGTGTTGACCTCTACTGGGGATACTGTTGAATGATCAAAGGAGAGCTTTGAGAAACTCCATAACCCAGTGGACATACCTTCCCTTCAGAAGGCTGTGCCAGAAATCTCTGGTGTTTTGGAGTCCATCATTGTGGCTGAGGTTACTATGGCGGTTTGAAACATTCAAAGAGGCAAGGGGTGGATGAGATTTGGCAGGAGATTTTAAAGTCACTGGGTTGTGTCCTTAACATGTGTCTTCATGGAGGTTTGCATGGAGATCTTGAGGCAGTTCCTTTGGAGAGGAAACTGGGATTATGGTCCCTTTTTTAAAAAAAAGAAAAGAAACAAAGATAAAACAAAGAACGAAGTGAGAATCATACCCCTCAACCTCTAGGGAATATTTTTAGCCAGGGTTTTGGAAAAGAGACTCTATCCAATAGTTTCCTATGCTAGTTTTCCCAGATTCTGGATGTACAATCCAAAAGCCAAATTCTATTTACCCTTACCCAGAAAGCCAGTGATTCTGTGCCTCAACAATTCATTGCTACCTCATGTAATCCAGCTTCTTTATGAATGGAGTGGAGAATTCCACTTTTTTGTGTTAAGTTGAAAGTGTTTATGGTGTTTCTGAGACACCGTCAAGGGTGTGTCTCGTCTTTCCATCCTGAAAACCTCCAAGTCCAAACCCATGGTTCGCTCCAGCAAAAGTGTGAAATGATTCATTCAGCTGAGGAGAAAATTTGGTGGAGATTTATATGTATTGCAGGATCTTTTTAATGAGTCACTGAAAAAGAGAGTAGATTTGGCAAAGATACAGTCATTGTACCAGCCTCTGGTAAAGAAGCAAGAGCTCAGATATTGGACAAAGCTCTATTTTCTGGTAAGTCTGTGTCCCTATCTTCAGCTATGGCCACATCCTCTGGACAATGACTGAGAAAATGGGGTCTGATGTACAGCTGGTGAAAATGAGGTCCCTCCACAGGGTGACTGGGCTTTGTGATAAGGTAAGGACCTTGACAATCTAGGAAAGCCTTAGATTTGACCTGCTTCTAAATTGATCAGAGCCAGTACAAATATGTTCCCTGGTCAGCTCTTGCTACCTCAGGTCAGACCCAGGTGGCTTGGGAACTTGGAATCTGTGGCAGGGGATAAAAAAAAGCCTGACCTTGGTTAAGTAACTTTATGGATAGCTTATTTAAAAATATAAGGTTTTGTAACAGCAAGGGAGATGTGATCAATCAAATAAACAAAAAGGGAAAAGGCCATACAGATACAACAGTGCTTGAAATGTAGTAATGCTATGGGAGGACTAGAGGAGTCAACTTCCTTAACATTTCCTTACGTAGTAAGCTTCACAATATTCACTCACAACCAAAACCATACTCAGAACACCATAAACATAAAACAACATACAGTATATTACAACATGAATACCAATATATATAAAAATAGCCTTTTTAGCTTGTTTAACTTCATTAAGAAATCCAAAAAACACCTATATATGGCAAAGAGCTGAATTTTGTAGAAATAAACCAATTTTTTGGGAGTGAGGTGGCACATAAAGAATGACATAAATCTAAAAGATTTTATTATTATTAAAATATGAAATGTTATTAATATTACAAGGGAAATGAAATGCTGCAGGGCTGCATGTTTTGGCATGTTCTAGCATAAATTAATTACTGAACCTAACATGATCAGCTCATTTTTACCCATTGTATCTACAAAAGTTGATATTATTTTGTCGATTATAACACAAATACATTTACTGTATGATCCTTTAAAATTGCTGTTTGCTATTAAAACATTAATAATCCTAAATATGAATAATAACAGATAAAACTTCTTTGTGTGTGTGTGTGTGTGTGTGGGCTGGAGGGGCTGAGCGATGTGTGGAGTGTATAGCTTGTTTGTGCCTGCTGGCTAGTGGATAGGATAGATGTGCAAAAGACTGAAAAGATTTAAAAGTGCAGCTGAGTTCATCTTTTCACAGAGATCACTAACAGACGTGTTTATGCAGAATGATGTGTAAACAAATCTACTGCTTCCTGTGAAAACTGACTACACCTCACAGAATGTGTGTGTTCACTTATGCATTCACCTTCCTTGCTTCCATGCACACACACATGGAACAGTTGCTCAAGACTCAATCTGATGTGTCTCCTTTTCATCAGAACTTAAAAATGTTGATTCAGCCAAAGAAAATTTAAAAACATAAACAGAAAAACAAGAACTCGCAGACACAGTTCAGGGAGCATTCGTAGCTTCTGGCTCATGATTATTTTACATAGTCTGCATGGACAGAATGAGGATAATGTTATACAGGGGTCATATGATGACTTTTTGTCTAAAAACTGTAAAATATGTGTGGTTTTTGGCAGGTTGTAGTGGGCACTCAGAGAAACACTGTAGACTTTTCTCAAGCTTGAACTGCACAGATCTTCTTGAGCCAAACTGGAGAAAAAAAGTCATACAACAAAATTTCGTCTCATGACAAACCCACAAATAAATTAATAGCTTATTTGTGTCTATAAACTAACACATTTTATAATGCTGTCATAGTTGATAAAGTTGCTCTCTATCTCAACATGTTTCTGGATCTAGCTTTCACATATGGGAACAGTGGAAAAGAAGTTTTCCGAAAAATGTTCTGGGCTGAGTTTTGCGTGCACTTTTATCAATTCACACTGTGTAAGTTATATCCTCTAGCTGGTTGGTTCAGAATTGGCAGGCTACTTTAATACTCTTGGCTTCTATTCCGTTCACACACAGCTGTCCATCACCCCAATATACCACTGGATTAATACAGGATTTAGGAGCTCTGTGCAGTTCCCATAATATAATATGTAACTTCTGATGTATACTTAATCCAAATCAGCCACATGTGTGTATCATTTCATCATACCACAACTACTAATCGAATTGATCAGAATATGCTTTTTAAAGCATGCACTGTATATGCATCTTTGGGTTAAATATAAAATTACATATATCAACTGTTTCAGCTGAATGATTGAAGGCCATTTTACTATGAAATACTGACTAATAATATGATAATATGTAGAAATGCATTTAGGTTTTTCCAAGCGGTTTTTCCAAGCTACCTTTGCAGACTAAAAAGATTCCTGAGGCTACTGTTATAAAACACTCTTATGTCTATGCAAGATCATGAACGAATAGGAGTTTATTGGACACTAGGATTTGGCAAGCGTTTTTGCAGACAGGGAGAAAAGCTTTGGAATAGAGGCTGTAAAAACAGACTTAGATATACACACAGAAGTAAGCATACATACAAAATTTTAATGCCATTTATCCACTGTGTTTCTGTTGCTTGGACAGGGCTCCGGGTTCAGAGGTGCTGTTTGTTGACTCAGGAAGAGGACCATTGAGAGCAGAAGACAGATTCCCACAAACCAACCCACCTCTGAAGAGCTAAAGTCTGTCAACTCAGTTAAGAGCCTCCAAGGAGAGAGGCAAGCAGTAATAATCGACTTATTCACCAGAAAGCTGGCTTTATTGGTTTCCTGTCAAGACCACAGCCTTTGAGTGGAATTTATCTCTCCCTGAAGCAAGGGGGAGATAAGCACAGACTTTACATAGCTGCATGTGTTTACAATGCGCAGTCATGTCAAAGCAGTTTTGTGCCTCGTTGACATTCAAAACCTGCAAATCAACACTGGGGTCCTGCAACTTTGCTATACCCAGGTTAATAAATCTCATGTATTGATCAGAATATGTACATTTCTGAGCCAAAGGAAAACATTTCTCACCTTGATGATAAATGATAACCTCAAGCCAGTAATAATACAACTTGGGTAGTTTCAAGGTAAACCTTTTAGCATCTTTTTCTAGGTGCTATATAAATAGCTTGTATTATAAAATCTGATATAAACAGGGTAGCTAAACCACAGAAGAAGCTCAAGCACTGAAGAGTAAAGGAAAGGATGTGGTAATGTTGTCAACAGGCCAAATTACCTTTAAATGACCTATTATCGTTAGAAAAAACAGGGTTGGAGCTATTCTGTCAGTCATAAGAGCTACATTATTCCTCTTACATTATTCTATATTATGTCTTTATAAACATTCCACAAATGATACTGCAGTTTACATTGTAACTGTGTTGCTGAATGTGTATACAGCACCTTACAGTATACAACACTCTACAGAAGTGCCAGTAGAAGTGGACGTGCTTATGTCTCGGTAACTTCTACATGCTCCTGAGCAATCATTTTCTACACACCACTTTCTGGCTCAGAATATGGAACAAGAATTTTAATACCCTGTACATGAGAGCTTTTCTCTCCATGATGCCACACAGGACATCTCAGTCTTCTCACTGTAAAGTTGTATTATATTAGAGTGAGAGAAACAAGAATTTTAATCCTCTTTTTGTTCTTTCTAGCTTTGATTAAGCTTTTTATACCAAAAGCATGGCTCATGGTTTTGAAATTCACACACTCAGGGGAGCTGTGAAAACTCAAGTAGCCTTTGTTTGTGTGGCTATGTAATATCAGGCAGTGTAGCAGTGGTGCTAGCACTGATGTAGCTATACAAAATAAAGATATAATTATAGAGATATAATTGTTATTATGAATAAGGATTCACAAGAAGACCCAAGTGACTGTTGTGTTGTTTGGTGGCTGTGTAGCCTAAAGGAGGATGACCAGGTTAAAATGTTTACTGACGATGAATGAACAAATGAATGAATGAATCAGTAAAGACACCAATTCTGGCCAGATACGGGAGATTTCTTTAAACTTCCAAGTATATTGGAAGAAGATTAATATAAATGTTTAAGTTGTTTGAACTTGTGCAGTGCCATAAAACCAAAGATTTTGGTCTGATAGGATGACATCAAGAGGAAGTCAAGAGGCTATTACACTTGACCTATGCTATAGGCTATATAGTGTAGTGTATAAGTGTATATTCATCTATCAATGAATTTTTATTACCCAATAATAGACAGTGGAGATTTAACAGCACACAGGCATTCAGCCTGTAGTCTTGCACCCATTTTGTGTGATTTCAGTACCTTTGTTAAGCTATGTTTGAGGTATTATCATTAAGCAGGGTTGCCAGGATCTAGTAATTCCAACCCAACTAAAAACCACAAAAGACCTGAAACTAGCCCAGAACATTTTTAGGCAATAGAAAAGGGAGACATTTTCATTTTTTTCTTTCTTCTTTTACTCCTTTGCATGGGAAGCAAAGTCATCTTTTATGATGTACAGACATCACACACTCCATAATAATCCCCCTTTCCCTCATCTTTGCAATATATCATATAACAGAAATAGTTATGCACATCACAGACATACTGTCTGCATTTACAGTTTATTAGATATAATTCTGATTATTTGCTATAGAAAAAGATTTCGGTGGCCACAAATGATGCTATAGTATTTTTTGAGCTAGTATTTTTTAAAACTCTCCCATCTTGGCAAACTTGTCATTAACTGTCCCCAGTGTGATTACTGAATGATTCGTGCCCCAGTAGGCATGCCCTATTTTTGAACACTAGGTGTAATAATAACTCTACTAAGCACTCAGCATCACAAATGTGCATCACTCTGAAAAGTGACCAAACTAATACAACATGCGACATATCTGCTAAATAGCAACAATAAAAAGAAAATGTTGGTCACTTAAAAGCTATAATTATCATTATTTCAATGTAATGTAAAATGGTGTAATCATGTAAGAAAAATTGTGATTAATATGTCACCTTAATTTATGATGATAATAATAATAATAATAATAATAATAATAATAACAATAATAATAATAATAATATTGTTGTTGTTGTCATTATACATCTTTCCTATTTCTTTTGTACTGTAGAGTAACATTTCTATTAAGACCTTAGGCAGACACTGTGCTCACAGCAATCATTTAGTAAAACTGGATTTTTGAGTATTATAATATAAAACTTAATAAAAAAAACAACAACTTCATGCTAATGAATGTGAGAACTGAACTATTTGAAAGAAAGAATATAACAATCTGATCATGATCTGCTGTGAAGAGTTCATATCTCTCTCTCTCTCTCTCTCTCTCTCTCTCTCTCTCTCTCTCTCTCTCTCTTCTTTTTCAAAAAATGAGTAACACCAGACTCTCATTGTTAAAATCTTTGCCTGCCCTTCCAAATAATCATGAATTAAGCAGAAACTCCAGGACAGAAATTTGAAGAAAAGGCCATAAATATAGAGGGGACTAGTTACAGATCGAATACATCAAAAAGAATGAAAACATGACAGATAAATGTTGATGGCACATACAATCACACAAGAGGGAATTCATTTCTTTTGTACTTTTAACTGCTTTCTGTTGAAAATATTTTATAATCACCAAGACGGCTCCATCGTAGCTCGGATGGAAAATGAACTTTGTCATATCAGCAGCTCACTTATCCAAATGTCACTGCATTAACAAGTGATGAGGGCACTTACATTTATGTTGCAAAAGTGTGTGTGCGTGTGTGTGTAAGTGAGAGAGAGAGAGAGAGAGAGAGAGAGAGAGAGAGAGAGAGAGAGAGAGAGAGAGAGAGAGAGAGGAGAAAAGGCACAAATTTTAAGAGTCTGCTGAAGTGTGTAAAGGAAGCCTACTTGCCAACCTTGAAATGCCAGAAGAGTGTTCAGGGATCCTTCCTCATAAATAAATAGTATCTGCATTACTTTTTTATATGCTTTAAAATTATGCCCATCTGTACAGTATATGTGGATACCTTTCGGTATCTTCGGTAATTGTTTCTCCTGTTCAAAATAGCCACAGTCTATCCCGGAAACTGAGGTGGGAATTCACCTTATATAGGAAGTCAGTCCACCGCAGGGCAGCACTCTCACAAACCCACACACATACATACATACACACACACACACACACACACACACACACACACACACACACACACACACACACACCCACTCATAAAAACCACCTAACCCCACTCGATTTACAATTTCCACTCATCAACTTACTACTAATAAGTTTATAGCAATTTTGAAGCAGTTTTTATGAGCTTTCCATGCTCTGAAAGAGCAAACAAAAACAGGCTTTCATGAAAGCGTTCATGTTTTTTCCCTAGCTTTGCACATCAAACGTCCCAAGGTGGGAAATGACCACTTACAAGGCACCATAAATGCAGCATTAATATAGCCAATCCACCTACAGCCATATTATGGGAGGTGGGAGGAAAATAGAGAACTGGCGTGGACATATAGTAGCCTGAATTCAGGATCAAAACAGATCTGTGAGCTGCAACATCCAGAAATTATAGACTCCACTTTTTTTTTTTTTTACAGAAAACACTTAAAAAATACATTTTTAAGAAAGCTGTACAAGTTGTATTGTCATCATTGGGTACTTCCTGGCAATCAAAGGAAAATCTCTTTAATTGCAATCCAACCTGTAAAAATAAAACAGAACCCCAATCTAGCATGATACCAAATGTGAAGTGGTTTCTGCCATTGATCAAATTACCATTAGCTCCTCACAAAGGAGAATATCATTAGAAAAACATTCCCAATTTTTTAAAAGTATTAAACGGGAGAAACACAATAATTCTAACTCGGAGCTATGAAACACTGGGACTTTCAGGATTGCCAAGAGTTTGGGCTGGAGTTTTACAGCAACAGCTTAATTAATGAGATTCATGAAGCAGTCTGTCATCACTCTCCCCAACCCAGGTCATTCTAACACACCCTACTGAACCACACACATGCATACACACATTCTAACTAACACACAAGTTCTGATACACAAAGACATTGTGTCTAGACTCTGAATATGTCATAGACATTAATCATTTTTCATTGAACATATTGTAAATAATCACAAGGCTGTCTAAAATACAGGTGACATGATAACTAAATGTTGCATAAATGTTGCAATGTTGCATAAACTGCAAACATGTACAGTATAACATCTGTAGATTCTACAGAAACAGCAAAGAATTGTAGTGTGTAAAAGCAATATAAGAGTATTGGGCATCATGGACTGGAAATTAATCGTGCAATTATGTTTAAATTGAGTGTGCAATTGGGATTTCAGCATGACCTTGTGCATGTTGAGTGCTGTAAAGATTTCTGATCACTTTGGACACTGACCAAAATAACTATAAGGAAGTCCAAAACATCCACTGTATGATCCAGAGCTTTTCTTTGCACTAATTGTCTCCCCAACTATCTCATTGTCCACTGCCATGGCAACGAGTCTCACTTAGGTCAACAACAGGGCCGATAACTGTCTGAACAGCAGAGCTGAGGGATCATGCTCATGTCTACCTAGGGATGCTGGGAAAGCCATTATCTGATCTCTATACAATCGCTCTGCATGAACATTGCACCTTCAGTAGATATGGAAAATGTTGAACAAGACCAGAGTGACATTGAGCTTAGGGACAGTCACACTGAGAGGGATATGAAGAGCTCATCCAAGGGTCTAGGAATGGAAAGAAACTGGGTATAACTTGTCAGAGCTACTTCACCAGCCAAGTAAAAGAGTGTCTTATGCAAAAACACAGCAGTGGAATGCAGGCTTCTTGAGTAATGGCAAATTCTCTGGCCCAGGGAGAAGACATAATTTCATTCTGTCTATGAAGTGGCACAAAAGATTATTTCAGTCTCTGACAAATGAAAAAAACCCTATGTAAAATTCTTATGAAAATAAAATAACAAGATTTGGCACTATGTTTAATGATGCATTTGTTTTTTTTGTTTTTTTAAAAGTGTTACAAGGCTAGTTATGTATAAATGTAATAATATCCCTAATTGTGCTTACCTAATCTGCTGTCAAGAGATCTTGTTGGCACAAATGAGAAAACAAAAAGTTCCATGGTTTTCACAATACTCTCCTTTGCTGAACGAAGTGGGTAATTTCTGAAATTGAACACATCACTTAGTCAAAGCATTTATTAACACACACACACACACACACACACACACACACATACACACAAACAAGAATTTTTGGTATGGATCCATTAATTCATTTTAGATTGCAACTGTGACGGAATCTACATGATCAAGAGCAAAGCATTTAGACCTTAGCTGAACATGGAAAGCAGAAAACATGATGAGCTAATAACAAGCACTGTGTTCTGTTAAGGGTGAGCTAAGTTGTTTGTTGCTTGACTCATTGCTTTATATAGAAATGCACTAAAGCCCCCAGCATAAGAATCTGAGATAGTTCCAAAGTTGTTATTCTTTTTTAACACTTCAACTTGCAACTTGTTATAAAGAGAATGAAAAGGCAATAGCAGAAATGTGTGCATGTGTGTCTCCTAAGTGTGAAATCTTTTTTCACTGTTTGCTTTGGCCTGGTATCTTGGCTAGATTGAAGGTTCAGCTGGATGAGATTCTCAGTTGGACATGAAATTCATGAGCCTGCCTGTCATCACTCTCCCCAGCCCAGGCCATTCTTACATACCCCACTGAGCCACACACACACACACACACACACACACACAGAGACATTATTTAGAATCTGAATCTATTGTGTCACTAAACATATGCTAAGCAACAATGTTTTTATGTCCCAATAAAAATGGGCCACAAAATGCCTAGATATGATATGTACAGCACGTAGGGCATGACACCTAAACATGCTTACATTTAAATGTACTGAAAACACATTGTAGTATCATAATACATAAAAAGAAAAATCACACCACGCAATCTAAACACATTAAACACACTTTCTTTCATTACATGAGTCAAAACCTTATGCATAATAGCAGTAGGACTGAATGAGATCCAGCTGTTGTGGCCCAGTATACACTAAGCCATACAGACTCACGACCTGCTTGCTGAGGCCCCAAAATCCAGGTAGAATGTAAATGGCATGTTGCATGGTCCAGGAAGGCTGTCTGCCCAGAAGCCACACCTGCACACCCTGCAACCCAGTGCATAGCATGTGAAGTAAAGGCATGTCCTGTTCTTTTTCTTTTTCTTTTTCCACAATTAAGCAAAATTCTAATTCATACAGATCAGCTGACCTCATTTCATAACCTTTTTTTAAATTTTATTTCTTTTTTTTCCTGGTGCTTTTATTGGATCCTCTGTCATGTCTAGGTTTTTGGAGTTGAAATTATATAATTTTCTTTCACCTTCACCCAATCCAAATTAAGAGGCCTTTATACTTGCATGTACTTAATTAATCTTTATTCTTTTCATAGATATCTCCACACCAGCACCATTTATTTCTTCCAGGGATCTTGTTATTTTGCTGTCAGGCAATGGATTAAACCAAGTATTTATTACAAAGTACATTAATTACTATAAATCAGGCAAACTATGTTTAATAAGGCTAGGCTGCATAAGTACATTTTGATCTGGATTTAAAAACCCTTTGCCTTCACCCTCTTACCTAAATGCTGATGGCACTGGCACCTGTTTTTGATGAGAAAATGAACAAAATCTGCCAATCTTTCTCTCCTAGTCCTATTCCTATTTTACTCAGTTCTTCTTCCCCTTCTTTCTTCTTAACTTTACTTGTACTACAGAAGAAATCAGGCAGACTCTTTTGCCCAGTAATCTTGCCACTTGCTCACTCATCATCCCATCCCTCTGACAATGCTCCAGACCATCTCACGATACCTCCTTCCCTTCATTACTTCTACAGTAAACAACCCCATATCATCTGGTCACATACCAAGAGCCTTTAAGACAGCAAGGGTAATACACATCCGTAAAAAGCCCACATTATACCCCAGACATCAGTAACAACCAACTGGTATCATATCTTTCCTGACATTCTAATAAAAATTAATGTGCTGTATAACTTCATTTATGTTTCACTTTTAACCCAGAACCTCCAAGATAAGAATCCGTCTGGCTTTAATGGGGTACATTCCATAGAAACTGCCCTTTTGGCTGTTATGAGGTAGCATCATGCTGCTAGGTCAGCCAAACTGTTATCCTCATTCTCGACCTCTGTGCAGCAGCAACTGAGTTGTCCATCCTCATAAATCTTACACTATAAAACATGACAGCCTCAATAAATTATATAACTTATTTCTTCGCTTTATGTCCATTTACGTATAATGACAAGTTTAGGATATTGAACTCAAGTTTGTAAGTTTATAAGTTCAAAAATTACAACTTTGAGTAATCCATTGTCTTGAGTTGAAACAAAAGTTATCTTCAAGTTTAATTTCCTCATGTTTTTAAGGCAGCAGGTGATCTGTATATTATAAGTCTGACCATTTTTAAATGTTTGTTAGTGTTGGCTTAGTGGCACGACCTAAGAGTGGTTTGTTTTAGGGAAATTCAAGTGACATAGCAGGGATCACCATCTATGCCATGTTCAAGCTCTCCACTGCTATAACCACAAGGCTCAGTGCTGGATCCTCTTCTATTCTCCATCTATACCCAGGGTTAGGGTTAAGGTTAGGGTCGGGCGTTGAGTGTATATCCTCACATTGATTTTAATACGAGTGCTTTGCTGATGACACACAACACATTCTCTCCTTTCCTCCCTGAGACAGTGCATGAATCTCAGCATGTCTAACTGCTGCTGTAGTGAACTGCTGTATATCCCTGGAAATGTGTAACCCCCCTGGGTCCTACTCGCAACCGCTCCGAGCAGATCTCAAACCAGGGTCTCTGGCATGGGAGGCAGGCACACTAAAGAGGCTAAAGACTGCAGCCACTAGCGTCAGTCGCCAGTGCGCCTCTTGAAATCAGGGGAGTGAGGTTTACCTGCACAGCACCTACTGCTGGCCTGCGTTACAGATGCAGCAGCATGGAAAGCTCTTGTGATCTCCCAACAACTCTCAGATCAAATCAAATTATCTGCCAATGCACAAGGTTAGTTTTGAATAAGCACTATACTTCTCACCTCATTTTGTTTAACCTGACTCCTTTACAACATCAGGAGGAATGGGCCAATTTTATTCACTGAAACTAATCAATGCTTGTTCACATCCTTGTCATCACAAGACTGGACGTAGCTCACTCCTGGCAGATCAGTCTCTGTACCATCCAACTTTTGCACATGATCCATAATGTAGCTGCAAGACTTGTTTTTAGTCTTCCCCAAATCACCCTTTGCTTCATTCTCCCTATAGGCTTCCTGTAGCTGCCTGCATTACATTTGAAACTTTGATTTTTGCCTCCAAAACTTAAAACAGGCCAATCCCCAGCTACCTCAAGACACTTCACTCTGCACCACATTGCTATCAAACCTCTAGTGTGGCACACACCATCCCTCAATGTACAAGGATGATATGCATATAGAGTTCCACTGGCTGTCTAAACAATTGAATCTCTGTTAGAATAATCTCTGGATACATCGGAAACCTGAACGAATGAACAAGTCAAATTCATGTAGGTTCTATTTTTGCAAATAAAGCTTTTATTGTACCCTCAGATTTTGTAAAGCACAGTAACTAAGCCCTGCATCCATTATATGGTTCATTTTTGTAGTATTAACTTTATAAATCTGTTTCCTTTCTCTTCAACAATCAGTGACAACTGAAACATGTAAATGTAGATTTCTTTTTTATTGCATTTGTAAAAGTATATTCCCAAAAAATGAGAAGTTAGAAATGTAGACATTGCTTCTTTTTACTAACATTGCTGAGTGCCATTAATCACAGGGTTACATATGGTTCCACAGACTCACGTTAAACTGGAAATCAGACTAAGATTTACTGCATAACTATTAAACAGAAAAGGAGTGAAAGGAAAAATATCTGAAACATGCTGAAAAATGAGCACCAAAGGAGCAGCTTGGTGTATCAAGAAAAAAAGATAGACAGTACATTTATTAACTTTCACATTCAGGACTGTGTGTACTGTTTTAATTAGCCCCCTGACTTCATTCTAACCCTTTCAACAAACAGGGAATGCAGCAGAGCATACAGTATGACTTCAGCTGTGTAATATTACATTGCCTATTAAACAATATACGTTACAAGCTCAAGCAAACAAAACTGAACAGAACTATAGATAATTTCACTTATATATTTGTTGCGAGGCTGATTTTAGCATACTCTAAATCTTAAACGTCTATGGCAGGGTCAGCTTAAATCAGATACAGCTACAAATGTCAATCAGCAAGCATGTTAATTCTTAAAGGAGCATTCTGGTCATAAAAGTAGAATTTAGTATAATGATTTTCATTGTATGTAGTATGCTGTTGATTAGTACTGTATCACTTAGTGTCCATGTTTTAAAAGAATTCTTAGTTGTGTCTTTTTCCTGTTTTCACCCATCAACTTCACTACCCAGCATGAAATATACAAATAAGGAATTTGTCTATTGGGAATCCCTGCTCTCATCAACCAATCTGGACTTCTGCATGAGACTTTTTCAAGCCACCATGCAGAAGATGGTTGTGGCAATTTTGCTTGAAGAACAAAACATCTTTACAGAACTCACTGTATTTCAGCTAAGTATTTAACTGCCAAATCATTAATGTTGCCATGCTAACAAAGGGTTTAACAGGCATACTTTCTAGTTAGCTCATATATCATATTTATTCTGCCGAGGCTACTTCACCTAAAATGTTCATCATGAAACTAGCTGGGTCATGTTTTTACCAAGCAGGTGCCTCTCATATACACATTTAGCTGGCTAACTTTGTTTATGTCATCAGCTTTTAGTGCATTAATATCTTTGATGTTGTAATCATAAAACATTATGTCATGAACCTTTCCCACATACAACACAGATGTAAGCATGAATAAATTTTTATGCTGTCAGATCTCTCTAGTATAAACTCTCAGAATTTCTATCAGATATATGTATATATGTACCACCATTACAAGCTAGCCCACATAGCATCAGTGACAGGATGCCAATCCATGAGGATCTTCTTTAACCAATTTGGGTTACACCATTTGAAAGTGCTAGTTGAGTTGAATTGCATTTCCTGTCTTTAAGTGGTAACCTTTAACAAGTGGATACAAGTGAATAACAAGTGGATAACAGATTATAACCAATAATAGGTTACTTGAGGCTTTTTGCAATCAGGCTGCGCATGCATTTATTTTTATTTAAAAACACAAAATAGGTCTACACCCCACTGAAAAATTATAGATAATTTAACGAGTGTGCAGCCATCACTTCAAACTGGAGGACTATGTAAGACATTTGAAAGCAGAGTTACTAAGTCTTCTACCAAAGGTGATACAGAGAAAACAGAAATTCCATCTATATTTAGTGCCAGAACCAGACTGGAGGACAAGCCCGGACATGCCCTACTTAAGTTAATGTACACTTGCAAACGCTTGTCTTCACTAACTACTAGTTACTACTATTATCATCATGTAACATTGCTAGCTAACATTATTGTGGCTTCTTGTGATGTTCCTAACTTTAGTTATTTTGCTCTGTATAATTTGGAAAGACCTACAACTGCTCTCCTTATGCTCTTCATGCTGGTGCAGTTTGTTTTATGTATATTTTGTCAAAAACATGATTGGATGTCACTGTGCAAAACTAGCTAAATGATTGAATCATTGCTGTCACTTAAGTAGTCCATTTACTCCATTTACACAATTATTTACTTATAAAGCAAATTGACTGTTTATTTGAAGTAGCAAGCTAGCTACAGGTATCTGGCTTCTCTGAACATAAGTTTAGTACCACCCCATTCCCCATCCCACCCTAATATCCACTTCTAACAATTGTAGTCAAATTATATAATGTCCACCTTCAGGATATGCAATCTGGAGTGGGTTTTTCCAGTATATAAGCCAGGAAATCTCTCTACTGAGCCCAATGCATCATCACTGTAAGACACAAGAGGGATGTTTACAACATGATGGCTAAATTTTTCATTTTGGCCAGAGTGTAAGACATGAAAGTTGTGGCTTCAGAAAATATCAGCTCTACTTTCCAACATATCAGGCACTAGAGCAGAGATATATTTGATAAACAACAGCTGTCTCAAGCTAATGAAGAGGAAGCCTTACAATGTCAACATTCAGAAATAGCTTTCTCTTCTTCAAGTACAGGCACTCAGAAAAGCCTCCAACATTCTGTCACCTCAACAGAGCCAATGCTTTCAAAATGGGAGACCAGGCTACTTGAGACTGTTAACAATAGTCTCAAGTAGCCTATTGCTTTCTAAGCTTTCTAATTGACATGGGGCTTGTTAGTAACGGTAAAACTCCTGCTCTAATCACTTGCTGCTAAGCTCACATCTTTTTTTATGTCACTTTTCTGGCCTGCTGGCTGAACCCAGAGCCTGGAATGCTCAATATGTCTGCAAAGCCAGATCAGAGGTATAGATTGGCATCTTGAATAAGTATTTGTTTTATTAACCCTTACATACTGTGCATATTTGAAATATGACCAGGATAAAGTGGTTACTGAAGATAAAGGAATGAATGAATTATGAAAACTAGCATTTCATGTTTATCCTACCAGCTAAAATTAATTCATGTGAATATGGCAGTGGAAGTCTGACCTTTGCAAATATGTTTGCAGAACTTTCGAGTTTCTTATAGGAGTCTCCTTAGAAGTATGTTATAGTGTGAATACAAGCATATGTTGCAGTGCAGATAGCTGTTTTCTCAAGAAAACCTTCCCAGACTTCTATCCCAATTTATCCCAAAAGTCATCCCATAGGTTTTTTTCTTTTTTTTTCTTTTTTTTTTAAATAAATGTTTCCATTTGTTTTTCCACTTGAATATTGTTGGTTGCTGTATCACATTAAAGGTGGGAAAAGATCCGACATGATTTATCTTATGTTCTGTCAAGGCTATTTCCAAAATCAGCACTTCACCCATCAGCACATTACCCATCAGCCCCTGCATGCCGCATGACCCTTCACTTCAAACGGCTCACTGAGCACTCACACCTGTTCTGCATTTCCCTTAATCAGCACCCCTTTTCAAGTTTTGCTTTCTGTGTACAGCACTGCTAAGCTTCTGCTGATGTTTGTTTCTTTGCGTTCCACAGTCTGTATGCTTACCATTTCGGTTCACACTCACCGTTTTGTTGTTTCCTTTGCGCCTTATTAAAAAATATCTGCATTTGCATCTGCTGCTACACTTCCCTGACACTTTCATTTTTTTACATCACCAAAATGTGCTGTTTTAATAGAGCTGTTTAAACTTTTTATATTCAATGTAGTGTCAAAGGATCAACAGTGAAAGTTTAAACAGCTCTATTAAAACAGCAGATTTTGGTGATGTAAAAAAAGGAAAGTGTCAGGGAAGTGTAGCAGCAGATGCAAAGTAGAGATTCAGATTAACAGCACACTACTTTTATTTGTAGAAAGACAGCACGTTGTACAGCATTGCTGTTCTAATGAGACTATTTGCAACAGAAATGGAAACACCAGTTGTGCTATAAGGTCCTGAGGCTCATTTAGTAATTATAGAGCAGGACAAAGATGGTTCTTACTGCTACATCTGCTGTTTTGTAGCAAGACAATAGTCTGCTCAGCTGGGACAAACAGTGCTTACTATATAAGGAACAGACAGAGAGAAGTGAAAGTATATTGCCAAGATGTCAGCCATCCTTGTATACTCAAGAAAAAATTGATTGCTAAGTCATAATTCATCTTACTCTATAGATATGGTTGTCAGATAAAGAGTATCATCACTGACAACTAAGCAAATCTGATTGCTTTACCAAACAAACTGTACAGTGTCCTGCTGAACTATTCAGGGACTTTTTTCCTCAGAACTGGAAATCCAGACAGCAATTCCTGGACATTCCACCAGACACTCAACCTCTCCCAACCCACTAATGTAATTATACTTTGAGCCAGAGGAAGAAGGTGTTGGGGCTGAGTCAAAATGTTCATGCTAACATGCAGGCGGTTACAGAAGTAACAAGCCAGAATGATTAATAGAGTCACAGTGCAGGTTTATTAATACACGTTACACATGCCAATGTCAAGAAACAGTACAAACCTCCATTAGCCAAAGAAATAGAAGGTCAAGTAAACAAAAGCAAAACCCAAATAGATGTGGGTTTTGTCCATTCTTGCTGGAGATATTTGTGAAAAGGATTTTGTGAAAGGGAAAGAACTTGGTGGAAAACTGACATTTGTTCAGGTAGTTTTCAGTTTTTGTCTTTCTGTTTGCAAGATTGTGAGAAAGCATGGGTGTGACCTACAGAACAAACGTAACACTTGCATCATTCCAGCATTAAATGGGCGAAAGTTCTGCATGCACTTCTCTGCATGTGCATAATAGACATCCAATGATTTATTTAAAATGACATAATATTTTTCCAAGTTGCCCTCTAAGTCATACCACATGGAATAATCAGTGTATGATGCCTTCTTTTTTTTTTTTTGATGCAAATGTAAGTTTATGCCATTTTATGAGTGGTGTTATCCATGCAATGTGACAATTGTGCCGCTTTGCTGTACAATTGCTCATAGCTCCTTTTGGTCTGAGTGAAAATCTACAATAGTTTGTGATTATATGAGTGAAATTGTACATATGCATGTAGTTATGTGGAAAGTATGAAATCTGTCATTTAGATCATTGTTGTGCAATTGAACTCAAACCAAAAATGTTACAATTGTACTGGCTTCCCTCTATCGTGACAAAGAAAATAATGACATAATGATTAAAACAGCGTCTGCTCCACTGGTTGATCTTCATAGTACTCAGCTTAGAGAGTCATGCTGAGCTGGATTTCAGGAAAAACAGTGATCATGAGTATATTGTCTCTTGTTGAAATATGCATTTCATTTTAAATGTTCACAAGTGGAGTATCTATGACACTCATCAACTACCACAAAAGACACTGAGCCCCTTCACATACAATCATTTGTCTCTCCACTAGAGTTTTCTTCTGCTTTGGTGAATTTTATTGCAGGTACAACATAGTCACTAGTGGCACCGAGACTACTCTCAAACACTTTTCCTCTCTTAATAGCCTATAACTGATGATGGACAATTGATATATTGATCCAGATTAAAGCATCCTCTGCAAACTTGGCCTGCAATTCCTGCTCTAGCACCTGACACTATGCAGTAAAGCAGAAAAGGTTCATTTTAACCAATTCTGGTGTGATGAATACATGAATGCATTGTACTGAAGATCTAATCTATACAGATATACCTGCCATCATTCACAAAGTGCTGAGCTTGCATTGTGGCTGGTGAGATGATCATCAATCCTATATTCACTTTGAATGAAACCACATCTGAAATAATTCTGGAAGTGCTTGTTGGCTGACAAACAAAATTCAGTCATAGAAAACAATTTTACCAGTCAGAGCACTAAGTACCTTTATTTATTAGTACCTTTATTAATTCCAGTTTGGAAACAAAACATTAAAGTTATTAAAGTATAACAAATACTTCCAATAAATTTTCAAAATGTGGCAGTGGATAACTTAGAGTAGCATATTTAGCTATTTTCTTGATTTGTTGAGTTTGTGACAGAAAGGCAATGAGCAATTTGAAGACCTTGGTGGCTTACCAGTACCATCACAGTAATAAAGTTGGTGGGGTGTTACTTACGGCTGTAGGAAATGATTTTATGTGCTTACAAGCTGATGTAGAGGCAAAGTCAAATCCTGAAGGTGTCACACCATAAAGGTTGGGTTTTAGTGTCAGCATCAGGTGTAATACAGACTGCGGTCAGATGTAGTCATGTAGTCATGCAGCTAATGTACTATGGAAGGTCAGTAAATTATGGATAAAAAAGATGATGATGATGATGATGATGATGATGATGATGATGATGATGATGATAATTATTACTCATTTAATAGTAGTAGCTTTATCTGAGCTCTACTAGTCTGCCATAACTTGGTCTGTGAATGATAGCACTCTTTAAGCTAAAAATTATGTTTACTAGTTGTATGTGCAGCCAAAAACAGTACATGTTTCTTCTTCTTCTTCTTCTTCTTCTTCTTCTTCTTCTTCTTCTTCTTCTTCTTCTTACTAAAAGGTTCTGTGTACAACACAGTATTTTCTCATGGCAGAGAGCTTTATGTTCAGACCCTTCAACCTTCCAAAGAACCACTGAGGAGTTTACAGTGAGTGACTACGGGAACAAGGATGTGAGTGGTGAGTGGTGAAATCACCATGTATTGATGAAAAAGCTGCATGCAATTGAAGATGTAGTCTTTAAAGAGTACTTGCAAATGTTTCTGCTTTGTTCCAATTGTACAATCATAGTTTTATGATTTATAGATATGAGAACTTTACCCACTTGGATCTGAGATAATGAATTGCATACATTTTTTTATATTCATTTTATTTCCTTGGTTTGTTGTTTTATAGTCTGGTTTCTGCTCTGGGATCATTAGGAACATATCTAACATATTGCACAAAATATAATATGCCAAAAGGTTTGTATTACAAGTTGAATTTGGCAGTTCTAGAAATTTAGAAATGAAGAAAATGGCTCTGAAACAAAAGGATTAAGTGGGTCATAAAAAAGAGTGAACAGTCAGCGTTGCACTCCACCTTTTCCAGCCTTGCCAGTGCATTCTGCAATTTCTATTACTCTGTATATGAGGGTGCTAGATCTATCTGCTCATCACTTATGTCATCCTGAAAACATCTCTGACTGCAATATTAAACAGAGCACAGTCTTGCTGAGTCCAGTGATGAGCTCGTGCTGCACTGAGGCAAGCAGCAGTGCTTAGCACCTCCATCTTTTGCTTTAGGGGGTCAAACTCACTGAGCCAGAGCAGCTGTTTAATAATTAGCATAGAGTCTGCAGGAGCAAATATATTATGCTCTGTTTCAGCTTCACTTTCATAAAAGTGCTTCATTACGTTCTTCCCTAGCCTACTGTGAGTCATTTGTAGTTATTTAAATGGTTCATCAGAAAACAACAATAAATATGATACGAAAGATGAACAGAGGGAGTCGCTGTAGTAATTAATTATGTAATAAACATAGAGAGGTCGGGAGTGATGGCGAGGAGTTCTGGCACATGGAAATGTATGTAAACTTCCCTAAATTCACAGGCCCCAAAGGATCTCCAGGTTTGTTTATTGTATCACCAGCAATAGTTGCAATCATCTATATGTCAAAGAGCCCAAGTGCACTTTTGCTTTTATCATTTCCAGTGGTGAGACACTTCAACATCAGCATACCATTAAAGGAATCTTGTTTATAATTGGTAGTTGTTGCTATAGCAGCAATTAATCATAGAGATCATAGGGATAAGTATAGAGTTAAAGATAAATCTACTCTGTTGGAACTTTAGAATCCCATGGAGTTAAAGTTATGTTATAAAAAATATCCAATTTCATATTTCAAATATATCTCCTACACTTTGAACAGCTGTCAAGGGACTTTTACAGCATGGCCTGCATCCCTGAAAGATTGATTCACAATCTTGTAATGTTTAATTGTACATTACATACTACACATTAATTTAAATGATTGGCTGTAGCCCATGAGTTGCTATGCACAATTTATCAGCCAACTCAACTCAGCCTATGAGTGTTAAGAGACCACCAAATGACCAGATATGTAGGTGGTGGAATATTCTCTGCCTCTGTCCTACAGTCTTAAGCTGTAAATATATACATATTTTTAAGAGTTTTTAAGATTATACAAAGCGCTCTGGTTCCATCTACAGGACATCAACATTCACACATCTCCTGTAACTGCTGTATAATGTATGCTGTTTGATGAGGGCTGCTGTGGATCCAGAGCTTACCCTGGGGACACCAGCCTTCTACTGGCACAGCTCATCTGGTCCCACCATCTCTCAGGGTACTAGGTAGGTATTCATCTAGACTCTTCTCTGTTCTGCTGTTTTGGCACCGAGGTGGTGGAATGATATTCTCCTAGATGTCCACAGAGTTGAGTCACTGTCTGTCTTCAAACGACAGATGAAGACCTCTTCCTGAAGCACTTAATCTAACTCTTATTTTCCCTGTTTGCTTTATGAATTGTTGTATGTTGTGTAAAAAAAAAAAAAAAAAAAACCTAAAAAAAAACTACCATGACTACCATGCTAGAATTAATGTATTCATTGCTAGAGACTTCAAAGCACTTTTGTACGTCACTCTAGATTAGAGTGTCTGCCAAATGCCAGAAATGTAATGTAATGTAATGGGACACTGGGTATAAGACAAGAATACACACTGAATGCAATGCCTGTCCATAGCATGGCACCTTCACACAGACACACACACACACATGCACACACACAAACACCTGTGAATGTACACAAATACACTAACACATAGGGGCAATTTATCTAAGTAAATCCCCATACAGGCATGTTTTTGGGAGGTGGGAGGAAACCAAAGAATCTGATCAAAACCCACTCAAACACAGGGAGAACATCACAGACATCTCCACACAAACAACCTGAGCCCAGAATCAAACACCCTGGAGCTGTGAATTAGCAATGCTACCTGCTGCACCACAGTGCCACCTGGACATCAACATAAATATGGAAACTACTGACCATAACAGCCACAAAGATAAATGTCAGAAATAATTTTATGATTTGCTTATTTAACAGTGCTGCACAAACTTCACTATGCCAATAACTGTATTACTATACACTCGCTTTTAACCCATTTGCAAAACTCCCAGTTTTAGTGTACTTCCCCTCATAAATCTTTCAGCATTTTACAACCATGGTTCATACATTTCATCCACCCAGAGTAAATACTTTTATTAATTTGTAGTAAATTATTGTAGTAAATTATTCAGATGCTCGTGTTTAGAATTAAATTTACTGACACACAGAAAGTCCACTAGATGGCAGGAAACACAAATTTTACAGTTTTACGCTTAAGTTTTTAATACATTTACCTTAAAGCGAGAAACACTTAATACAAAGTTATGTTATGTGTAGTTAATTAATCCATATTAGCTAGTTGATCATATATACAGAGTTCACGTTAAATAATACTCTAATAATAATAATAATAATAATAATAATAATAATAATAATAACAATAATAATGATATTGTGAATTAATCAGTTAATGTAGAATGGATGGATGGATGGATGGATGGATGGATGGATGGATGGATGGATGGATGGATGGACGGATGAATACTAATGAGACATTAAGAAGCTTTGCGCTACAAGATTAAATAACTGATTGTGTTTAAATGTATAATAAGCCATTAATGTTTGAAAACTTAATAAATCCCTGACTCCAGCACTCTGTCCTGCTATACAATGTATACAGGTGTAAGTGATAATAGCAGTTGTTGTTATCATCAAGTTCCAGGCCCTGCAGTCCCTCCCTCTAAAGACATTTAGGAGTAAAGGAAATAGTAAGAAAACATAGGAGGAGAGCAGTAGTGCTTTCTTTTAGCCCAGTTACACACTTAACAATCAAGGCTTGTAGCAATGACTGCACTGATTTCATTTGCAAAGTTGCTTGGTTGCTTGGCAGCTGCTTGGCTTGATCAAATCACCAAGGAACCTAGCAATCAATATAAGCTACAATAATGTTGACTCTGGGTTTACATCATCCTCAATCAAGGCACTTCTGGTTCCTTGACATTGTCCTTTGTATTGGTTGGCTCTGCATTTATAAAGGGTCATAGGACTGAATCCTTGAAGGTTAATTGTTTAAATGTTGGTGATTATAGACCCCACAACAGTCACAGAAAAAATTACACTAACATGACACCAGCTTCAAAATAAAATGATAAAAATGCAGGGTATGGCTGTAAAGTTATCCGAGTACCCCGAAGCAATGCTGAGCCTGGCTTGCAAACAGTTCCACACAGCAGCACTTCAAGCTTCATAGCTTCCACCAGCCTTCATTACATTATCAATGGCTGTTTTGCAGAATGTTACCGAGAGCTATAAACTCTAACAGCTGCTACAGCATCATGCTGTGAATGAGCCTAGAGATCAAATTGTGCACACTGTGAAGATGTATCTAAAACATTTCAGCAACATGTAATTTCAGTAAGAGTTTCTGTTGTTTTTCCTAAATGGTTAGCATCCCACTGCTAGAAGACAGCCAACTTGAATGATAGCTTTCACTCAGGAAAAGAAAAAAAAAGGATGGAAAAGTCAATATACTGTACAAGGCCTAAAAACAGAAACATAGTAGTATATGTAAGTAATGGTTTAACTGAAATTACATGCATGCTATTATTTATATGTTTTAGATACATATTAGATGGATCTTTTCTTGCATTGATTATTGTAACTCATTGTTTACTGGGTTGATAAAGAGGCCAATCATCAGGATGCAACTTGTCCAGGTTCTAACAGGTATATGCAAGTGAGAACATAGTGTACATAATGTAGCCAAAGGTGTGTGGACACCCAATCATCACACTCATATGTGCTTTTTGAGCATCCTTTTCCAGATTTAGCCCATTCTTTACTGTTATAAATATCTCCACTCACCATGGAGTGTGGCTGTGAGCATTTGCTCATTGAGCCATCAGAGAATTAGTGTGGTTGAGCACTGATGTTGGGTGAGAAAGTTTGGGGAGCAGTTGCCATTCCAGTGCATCTCAATGTTTAGAGTTCAGGGTCACTTGAGTTCTAACAATGCAACCTTGGCAAACGTCTTCATGGAGCTTGATTCATGCACAGGGCCATTGTCTTGCTGGAACATGTTCAAGAAATTGTAATTCTACAGCATACAGAGACATCCTAGACAATTGTATGTTTCCAACTTTCTGACAACAGTTTGCAGAAGGCCCTCACATCAGGTGTTTACAAACTTTTGATCATATAGTGTATTACAACAACCCTAAGGATGATACACAGCCTCTTTTGGGATAGATTTTACACTACTGCTACTAGCTCTTAAAGCACTGTATGGATTAGCACCATCATACATTACATATTGTCTGTCTCCATATGTTCTAAATCATCCATTAAGATCTAGTCCTGCAGACTCAGTGTACCCAAAATCAACCAGATGTGGCAAAGCATCTTCATTTACCAATCAAGATCAGTCATGGAACTACAGAACATCTTTTTAAACAGCAGCTTGAGACATATTTGATGCATTATCATTTTTATCGTTTCCTTTGTTGTCATTTTTTCCATTTCAAACTATACTGTATGTCAGTATTTCTTTTCGTATTTCAGCACATTCTTGGTTTTCTTGTTAAAAACTAAATTTTGTATTATTTTACATTATTGATGATTATTGTTTTTATTTACTCTTATCCTTACTCTTATTCTTGTTTTTTTTACAAGCTGTTTATTTTATTTTGTATATCTCTGTTTAATTGCTGCTTACATTACATAAAATCTTATCTCATTTTGTTATCTTTTTTATTTCCATAAGTAGCATTTTCACACATCTGCATTTTACATGCGCATTTTACACACGCATTTTTACATAACTGAAGAAAATGCTTGCTGGCATTATTATTAAATCTACCTTAAATCTACTCTATAGCTTGCTTGCATAACTATATAATTTGCAGCAATTATTAATAACATGAATTTAGCTAACCTAATATCTTATCTATAACTCATGACGGAGCTGTCAAGGTAAGCGTTTATACACAGTGGTCCAGAACTAGTAAGTAGGCTGTAGTTGAAACAGATCGACCTTGTTCTATAAACTTTTCAATATTTTGGCCAGTCGAAACTGTCTGCTTTTTGTATCCATTTCTCTCTGACATCAAAGCCTCTCTTCATCTGGCTAGTGCATTAATCTGCAGAAATATATTGTAGATCAAATCATAACATTCTACAGCCAGCCTTTTTTTTTAGTGCATTAGTGCATTTTAGTGCCGAAATGAAATATGCATGTAAAAATAGTAAGACTGTATTACTGTAGGTGTGTTAATGAAGCCAGGAGTAGTAAGTAGCCTGTACTGCTCATTGAGCTTTACCTGACAGCTTGTGACAGGCCACAATTAAGGACTTAGAAGACATGGAATGACAGCAATATATAAGCACAAGAAAGGAAAGGAAGAGGTAAAATGAAAAATAAAAAAAACTGCTCATCCGAGAGCTATATCTTAACATGCTTTTTAAAAACTGTTTGGTTAATTAAGAGGGAAAGAAAAACTGGCACCCTATATCCTAGAACTCAAAATCAGTTGGGAATACACTTGACAGGGAGCGCTGTGGCTCTGTGGCTCAGCCCTGGAGCTACAGTCTCCATTAAGCTCAGTCACAATCAGTGGACAACAACAGCTCTCTCTCTCTCTCTCTCTCTCTCTCTCTCTCTCTCCCGCTCTCTCTCTCTCTCTCTCTCTCTCTCTCTCTCTTTCTCTCTCTCTCTCTCTCTCTCTCTCTCTCTCTCTCTCTCTCTCTCTCTCTCTCTCTCTCTCTCTCTCTCTCTCTCTCTCACTCTCTATCAATGAACTAGGCCTTCACCTGGTGTGTTTGGCTTTTAGGTCAGCAGGTGGTGAGATGCAGGCAGCTCACAGTGAAGTCCTGTTTGACCTCAGCACAGCGGGTCAGCGTTTGGCAGCACCTGCTCACCGTGGCTGGCATCAAATTTCAGCAACTGCCCAGACGGAGTGCCCTCTACCTCCAGTGCTCTCCTATGGCACAGTGATGGGAGCAACCCACAGCCTCAGAGCTGTTTTTGACCTCAACACACCCTAGCAGGCTAAATATATGAAGGGCACAACATGGATGGAAAAATTCATCTGCTTATATAAATATAGTCTACTTATATAACTGTGCATTTATATATAGGCATTGTGCTTTTGTAGGTACTGTGCTTTTTTTGTCCCTTAGACCCAACTTTTCTTTTTATTGAGTTACCACAGATCTTATTACAGCCCTATTTTAGTCAAATTAGCATAATTTCCTCATTTTAGCATGTATAATGCAGCTTTCAGCAGTCCTTCCCAAGCGTTTGCACTACGCTCTGCTGCTGACGCTTCTTCTAAAACTTGGATCCTTAACACTTCGCTCCCTAATCAAACACATCCGCTTCCTCTCTGTGGAATTTTAACAGAAGTAAGTTTCATGGCTAATGCAAAGCTTATTGTTTGCAAGGCTTTGCATGTGCTCTCTCTCATTGTGCAACCTGCGCAGACAGATTATTGTGCAGATTCATTTACACTTCAAATTTCGCATAACTCCACACAGCAGGGATGGACACATTTTCCCATTTTAGCATCATGGTGACACATCCAGAGCTTATTACACTCTGCATGCCTTTTGTAACAAGACAGACTCAGCAGGCTTGTGTGTATTCTGAAGCAGATATGCAGAAAACAAAGTCCAAAACACAATTCCAATGGTAGTATTCAATATAAGAACTAAAAGTTTTCAGAAACAAGTTACAGGCTTGATCAAATGAGGGCTGAAATACAAAAGCATACTCAAACTGACAGGGAAAAGATGTCTCAAGACCCACAGAAGAAACTTCACAATGAGATTAGCAGCTATTGTTGTTTATATAGAGTAGGAAGCCATTAGAAACACATGGAAATAATCAGTAACCATGACAGTGATGGAAAATTATGGCAACCGAGGCCTCTGGAGTGCAGAGAGTATTCCTGTGCACTGGCACGACACCTTTGCTATTTGAACGGAAGTGTGTACTACTGTGTTCAGTATATGGCACAGCTGAAGAGGGAATGTCTCTGCCAAGAAGCATGTTACACATGAGCACAGTGTCGGATGAATTTGGCATCCACCCGTTAAATTAGCATTCTGGTGAACTGGCTTGCTCTGTCCTCTTCGCATTCTTATTGTGTTGAGCTCGAAGGATCTGGATCCTCTACAAAAGCAGCTGCCATATCTGCTGAAAGCATTTCATAGGCTGTTATTATTGTTATTCAATTCAATGCTTTATACATGAGCGAAAATGTGGCGATTTCACAAGCAAATTCTTTATGACTAAGCAGCACTGTTGCAGTTCACAAGTTAATTGGCGGTACAGCGAAGGTGAAGAAATATATTTAGAAAATGTGTTTCCTTAAAATGCATGTAATCTAGACTTGTTTTAGATGAGCTTTTGGATTATACATGCCCATTCCTCGAGGCATTTGACTGTAAGAATGTGATGGGGGTAAATGAACGATGCTATTGTATTCTCATTCTTATTGTATCATGTCTATTTCATTTCTTCCATGATGGGGCAGTGGAAAGCATTCACCTTCTAAAAACATTTTTGGAAAATGTGTAGAATTTACTTGCTAAATCATTTGTTGTGGTTTTGTTTTTACTATATCTTGTTAGTGGGTGAAAGAAATAATGAGAGGTCTGTAAGAGCACGGTGAAGTCAGCACGGTTAAATGAACACCCACACAATGAAATTTACTCCTACAGAGTTTAACTTGGATGACAGCATCTATGAGTGTGTGTGTGTTTGCATGAAGTGAACATGAAGTACAGATAAGGACCATGATTTACTATTCAAAAAAAAAAAACCTTTTCAGTACATCAAACCCTCTTCTAGACATTTAACACACACTTGTAAAATTGGTCTTTTGGATGCTTAATTGTTCTAGCTTGTTTATGCAGACTTTTCTGAAAGGGAAGTCCTTTGTTGTAATCCTTTGTTCCTTTCGAGTACAAGATTTAATCTTTTCTTTGGAGAGTGACTAAGGGTATTAGTCAGTGGATGAACCATGCTGCTTTACTGCTGAGTGCTCCTGTTGCATTACTGGAAATATAATTCAGAAGTAAAGGTACCAAACTGTACCTGAGCTAATTATGTCATCTATTCCAAGCAATTTTGATCATCTTCCTCAAAATATATTTGCACAGTATATATATTTATACAATTCCAATTACACTGATTGTAGTTAAAGAAGTAGTACGCCTTCCTTGGACAGCCTTAGGACTTCAATTACTAAGAAAAGTTTTCCAGTCAAGTCTCCAACATTAAATTGTTGGTAACTTCCATACAATAGACTTCAAGTTAAAACTATAATGAATTCATAAAATCTGATGCTTATATTCATAAGTTGCTCATAAATTCTAGTTACTGGTTACACAATTGCATTTTTGAGCTTATAGTATACAGCTATAAATGATAATTATTTACAATCGCACTATCCAAGTGTCAACCCAGATGAGCACATGGTGTCTCTTTTCAATCAGGTTTCTTCCTCATGCCATCTCAGGTAGTTTTTCATTGCCAATGTTGTCTCTGGCTTGTTCAATAGGGATACCTTTTAAATGTAGAATTTCTATAAAGCTGCTTTGTGACAGTGTCTTCTGTTGAAATCACTATACAGATCAAATGTATCTGAATCGAACTGAATAGTGCACAAGTTTCCAGCGCATTATACCCTTTCTGACCAATGTCCTTCATCAGCAACGCATGCAAAGAGCTTGTATAGGGGATAAATTTGTCTTTGCATTTGCACCATCAAGGGTACATCTTTGGTTTCGTTATTATGTGTCGTTAACCTGGGGAGGTGCATGTGGTGAACCTTTAATTAGCTGTTAAAAGTTTTAAAGGTACATCAGTGGTTGTTAAGGTCAATTTATGTCTCTTCAATTCAATCTAAAGTGCAAAAGACGTACCCAAAACAGCGACAAGGAAAAGCACAGTTTTAAAAGCATGATTTTTTTCTGAGAGTGTACAGTAGCTGTTAAACAGCCAGTGATGCTGAGCGGGGGTGTGGATGTAGGCGCGCGGTGTCTCCCCTTACGCAGGCGCACGGCGCTCGTTATCGAACGTGTGCCGCTCGCTCGCTCGCTCGCACTCGGTCGATGACATCGGCTGCGCGTCACGTAAGGCTGTTGCTCGCTCGAAGTGGACCAAGAGGAGGATCTGATGAAGAAGAAGGTGAGGCACGGTCTGTCTGCTCCTTCACCGTTTACGCGCGCCACACCTTCCCTCGACGCGTGGCAGCCCGACGGCGAGAGCACAGGAGCGAGCGAGGCCATGCCGTAGAGCTGCGTGAACCAACTCAAAGTTTGCCGCGCATCCGGCGGATGAGTACAGCCGAGGCGCTTTATACAGGAAACAACAGCGTAGAGGAAGGTGAGTGCAGTCCGCGCACCTGTTTCTCTCCACACCGACTTCTCTCTCACAACTACAAATAATTGCACAAATGAGCACATTCCCGGTACATCACCACCTAGTATCGCATAAACCATGTCTCCGATGCGTTATGCATACTATATTTCTGTAAATATACAGACACGACGTTTCTGTAAACATTCAACACTGTTCCTTTAACACTGTCCAGTTCTGTTGCACTAACTGTCGAGCTGTTAATACCAGGAAATAACACGAGATAAAGTTAAAACAAAATGGGAAAAAAAAAAAAAAAAAAAAATATATATATATATATATATATATATATATATATATATATATATATATATATATATATATATATATATATTATAACTATCCCCCCTCCAAAAAAAAAAATAAAAAAATTATTTTTTTTGAGGCGGAATATTTCATTCATTATTTCGTTTGATATATCCGCGTTATTGCTTATGCTTTCATTTCTAAAGCAAAAGGCGACTCCATCAGGTTTACTCTAATGGGCTATTTTGAGTACAAAAAAAGCTATTAAAGTGTACCTTTCTTTGTCCCTGCGGTGATACCGTTATCTTTTGTACCTTTGCTGTGTATTTTGGTTTGGAGATGTGGATATATTGTACCTTTAAGAAGATTTAAAGCACATTGCTGGACCATACTTTGATTTAGGACACAGTTTTAAAGGTTCATTACAATCATCTTTCTTGGTTAAATATCTATTAAAGGTAAACAGATGTATCCTTCAGGGTTCCACTCCAGGGACAAGGAAAGGTAAAGTTTAATCATTTTCATCTGATATATTTTTTCGTCATCATGTATCGTTTTTCTGAGAGTGTAGTTTTTTATTCCCTGAAGTAATAGTGCTTTATTTGTAGAAGAAAGTTTCATCCTGTACCTGGTAAATATGTATGAATTTTTCTGAAGCATTAGTGAATCTTCTTGTGCAGTAAGCATTCTGATGGGTTTAATGTACACACCGTACCAAGGTCATTATTTAATAACAAAGAGGAGTTAAAATGATATTTCATGTCATTAAAAAGAGGTGGAAATTTGAAGGTTGTGGTTGTTATCATATCCATCATGATAATTTCCTGTTGTTAATTAGTGTCATGTTGACTTTTCATTCATCAAGCTTTCATTTAGACTGGAGTGATTAGGGCTAGGGGGGCACGGTGGCTTAGTGGTTAGCACGTTTGCCTCACACCTCCAGGGTTGGGGGTTCGATTCCCGTCTCCGCCGTGTGTGTGGAGTTTGCATGTTCTCCTTGTGCCTCAGGGGTTTCCTCCGGGTACTCCAGTTTCCTCCCCCAGTCCAAAGACATGCATGGTAGGTTGATTGGCATCTCTAAATTGTCCGTAGTGAATGAGTGTGTGTGTGTTGGCACTCTGTCCAGGGTGTATCCTGCCTTGATGCCCTATGACGCCTGAGATAGGCACAGGCTCCCTGTGACCCGAGTGTAGTTTGGATAAGCGGCAGACAATGAATGAATGATTAGGGCTACCGGAGCCAGAGATGTTATAATTTACCTCTGATGGTGTATTGTTTACTATCATTGGCTACAAGGGCATTGGTGGAATTGTGATTGATGTTTTTCATAATTACCTACATACCTGTGTCATGTATCATTGTGCTTCCTCCATTGCTCATTACATTTTTGTCAGAGAAGTAGTCTGCATCATCATTTCTTTACTCACTAAACCTTTTAACATTACACATTATTATTATTTTAGCATTTAAAAAAAATGCTCAGTCATGGAGAGGTTTGCATCCTTTTGTTTTTCTCTGCGCTTTACCTTTCAGGTTCTTTGTTCATGCTATTTTGACGTTCTTGTTGTGTATTGCACAAAAAAAAAGCATTAACACCTGATCATAACAGTATTTTTACACCATTACAGTATGCTAGTATAGTGTAATATGAAAGGTATAACTATTTCAGAGTTTGTATTATTGTTCTATTTTAAAGTAATTCAAATAAATACAGCAATAGTACTCTGCTACGATAGAAGAGATAACTGCTTAACATGTCAAAAGAGGGAAAAAAAAATTCCAAACAAACAGCAGCAACATTTTTTGCTTCAATAGTGGTTAAAAGGTAGTAGTGAGGTTGGCTTTAATGCATTAAAAAACAAAGACAAGAAATATTTAATTACAAATGCTGAAAACAGTTAAAGCCATATGCCTAGGTGAGGCAGGATATTTTTGTTGATGTTACAGTGATGACAGTCCCTCTCATATATCATGTGTCTCATGTGTCCTGTGTGTCATATGTGCTGCCTGTTCTGTGAATAGGTCTGCACGTTGTACACATGGCATGATTACAGGACTTGGACAGAAGATAACAGATTATTCTCCACTGAGCAGGGATCACTTTGTAGCACCTTCCATCCTTCAGCTTTGATTGATGGACTTGGTTGGACTTTGCTGGAAAAAAGTTTATAGTCACTGATGATTTGCTCTGCTTTGATGGATGCCACACACTGCCCCCCCTCCTGCACACTCCCTACACATGGTAACAGATGATAACACACATTCTGACACACTTTTGTTGGTCAATTTGCCAGAAAAGATAAACAGATACCTTGGCTTGGCCTCTGCCAGATCAGTGAGGGCTATTTGAAAACCTCTGTTATTTACTAATCAACATTATTGGTCCGTCTTTTTGAAGAATTATAAAGGACGATAATTGAGGTTCATTCATAATTGAGCCTGCCTTCTATGACCACAGTGTAATTTCATCACTCTTATAAGCTTCCATGGCAACAGGCAGCATAACCCAACTGAACCCTCTGTCATAAATAACAAACTGTATCTGTAACTGTGGACCTTAAGCGCCGTTTCTACCCTTGGCAAAATCTTATACATGGTCATATATGTGATTAGATACTCAAATAATGACATAATATTTTAAACATTATTATTAATCAGAATATATGTTGAGCATGTGGTGTACATGTTTTTAAAAATCATTATTAAATAATTTCATAAACAAGTCTTTAGAATTGAATATTGTCACAATTCTAGTTTAATAGTGTGGTTTCTTCTAGGTTTAATGCTACTGGCATCATATGAAAAGGCACTTATTAGTCATTTATTATGCATTATACACACACACACACACCATGCAGCCTTCTGCTATTGTAGCCCTTGTGCATTCTGATATGCTTTTTTGCACACAGTGGCTGTAAAGAGTGTCTATTTGAGTTACCATAGTGTTACCAGTTACCAAGGCATTTCCAGCATGGTCAGTGAGTGTATACCCTGTATATGTTAGGATTCACTTATTTCATTTTTTGTCTGTTTTGTTGAGAAATGAAATGCACAGTTTTTTGGCAACACATCAGATTCAGCAGAACTTTAAGTCTATTAAGACAAGGAGAGACACCTTAGACTGTATATTGATTATGCTCTGTGTCTGTGTGTGTGTGTGTGTGTGTGTGTGTGTGTGTTCAGGCTGAAAATCAGATACAATGTGCTTCATCTATCAGAGGAAGCCTCAGTAACAAAACAGAATTTTGTCTTTAATTCACTTTTCTCCAGTTCATCCTGTCAGAAGGATGCCATGTTATCATTCCCTCATACTGGATTTAAGCACTGAAGGCAATCTCAGGCATTTCAAGATTGACATCATGTCTACTGCTTCAGATGAGATATTTCCAGCTTCTCTTCCGTCGTTAGACTTGTATACTGCTTTTATCTCCATCCCGGGTTTCCAAGAAACAATGAAAATTCTTAGAAAACAATGCAAAAACTATGTCTCACACCTCACACACGTTTGAATGGTTTATCACAAGAATAATAGATTATGGTATAGAACTGAAAATGTCTTTTGGTGCTAAGTCTGTTACATACTTTTACCTTCACAGAGCCAGGAATACCAGCACATGTTGTGAAAAAAGCGTAGAGATTTCAGTTTGCATTTTTCATGGTGTGATGCTTCTGTCAGATGTGTTATGTGTGATTTCTACTGCCATTTCCATGTCCCCCAAGGAGCTGGGATTGAACTATCTGTGAGTTCTTAACCTTTCATGTACTCCACCACAACTGAATAGCATCTGTTGTTAGAGTGGAATACTTTGTCTTCTTGCTTTTTCTTTTCCACTTATGCTTTCATTGTTTTTAGAAACATAAGCTGTGCGTATATTGTGGTACATTGAGCTAAAACCTGTGACAGGCCTGTGTTTGAGACATAAAAGAATAACAGCAGATTGACAGTCTGTGCAAAACAAGGTCATTACCAGGTGTCTCCACACACAGCAGGCAATGATATGGTTCACTGAAATGCATAATTTTGGATCTCATTGTCAGATTATTATTATTATTATTATTATTATTATTATTATTATTATTATTATTATTATTATTATTATTATTTCAGTTTTTATTCAACATGCCTAAAAATAAGGAAGAATCTATTACTTGCTTATACACAAACTGTCCACTTCTTTAGGAACACCTGCTCATATAGCAGTTATCCAATCAATCAATCATGTAGCAGCAGCAGAATGTGTACAAACATACAGATACAGATCAAGAGTTTCAGTTAATGTTCACATTAATCATTAGAATGGGGATGTGGGCTATTTGTGACACTGATCGTGACGTGGCTGTTGGTGCCAGATGGGCTGGTTTGAGTATTTCATAATCTGCTGATCACACAGACAACTCAGTGTTCAAACTTCAATGGATCTGGAGTCTATTCCAATATCATAGGGCAGGAATACATCCTGTATGGCACCTTTCAGTAGTTTAGAGTAACCATTCCACCTATCAGCTTGTTTTTGGCAGGTGGGAGGATATCGGACCACACAGACAGGGGGAGAACATGGAAAACTCCATACAGACAGTAACCTGAGCTTTGAATCAGATCAGCAGCTGTGATCTAATAATCTTGAATGTGATAACTTGGGCTTCAAAATCTATGCAGAATGTCAGTGATCAGTGCCACTTTCGTTGCGAAAGAATCAATTCACAAGTATGCGATCAGCTACTTGAAGAGCCAGTGAGAAAGAATGTAGCGCTTCAGACTGAGCTTGAAGCAGAACGTGTAAAGGTGTCACCCAAAACTCATGCAAAAGTCGTTTTAACATTACATCTCCGCAAACCCATGGGGAAATAAAAAACAGATTGCTCCTGATCATGGATTCTAATGTGCATTTCTCAGCCCATACAGGAAACGACTACTCAATCTTATATAATTATATTCTGTCTATTCGTAATTTTTAAATGATGAGACAGATCTTTTCCAATCCTAGCTATTTAACTCATTTGAGCAGTTTCACTGTATTCAACACAATGGTTGAATGCATTATGGTTCATTTATTCATTCCCTAGACACATGCAGCACCAGAGTGACACCTTATACATATACATGCATATGTTTTTTTAATGTGTTTGGGTTCTTCAGAACTGTAATATAGAACCAATTCAATTAAGCAATTAGAGAGCAAAAAAAGTTCCACATCACTGACACAGCACTTGCTGTTTTAATGGACATTTTGCTTTATTCGTTCTCCAAATTTGTGGAAATGATGTGTGAGAGAAAGAGAGGGAAAGAGCACAGGAATTTTGCAAGTGCTGACTTGAAATGTGTGAAAAACGTGACATTTACACCTTTCCTTTGAACTGATGGAAGATGAAAATTAGACCTAGACAGTTTTGTGAAACAGATCATGGGCTTTCATTTCAGACTTTTCATTTCTTAGTGTAGGTTCCTCTAGCAGAAATCAAGTCAAGGCACCTTTCTTTTTATAGCACTTTTAAAAGACAGTATGTGTCAACCAGTGTGCTGTACTGTAACATTAAATCAGTTTAATTAAGAAATCAAATAGTGTAAATAGGCTAAGAAGGCGAAAGCAACAACAAAGACCAGTAGCAAAACAGAAACAGAGAGACAGAGGGATGATGGAGACCTTAAAGAATTTGAACCACTTGGAGAATAAATATGTTTTCAAATTGGATTGAAAAATTTCTGTTATGGGGGATGACTTTATTCATTAAAGCAGCAACTGAAATGGCCTGGTCACCGTTGAACTTCCTCTGTGTGTTTGTATGTGTGTGTGTGTGTGTGTGTGTGTGTGTGTGTGTGTGTGTGTGTGTGTGTGTGTGTGAAACTTAGAGTTGCTGATTAGATGATCTTAAGTTTCTGGAAGTAGAAAGTGGGCAAAGAAGATCAGAGGTCTAGCTTGCTGCAGTGCAAGCAATAAAACCTTAAATTCAATTCTGTATCTAACTGGTAGCCAGTAGAGGAATAACGGATGCTTTCCTTTTTTTTGGTACCTGTAGAACCCTGGCAGCTGCACTCTGGACCAGCTGTAGACTTGCCTAGGTTGTCTGTCTCATCAAAAAATTAAGGGAATTGCAGGAGTGTATAAAAGAAGAAATGAAAGCATAAACAACATTTCTCAGATTTTTAAATATTAAGATACTTTAGCAATGGATTTGAGTTGGTAATATCTTAGAGCTGAGTTTATTTGCTTTTTTTGTTTATTTGCAAAAACAATGGCTACAATTTTTGCATAGATGGGTATATGAGCTGAAAATGGACCCAGATTGTCTGCTGTAGCTTTGGTAAAATCAGGATGACAAAATATAATAACTACACTCTTAAAACTTCAGTCTTAGTCTGGTTCAATTGCAGAAAGTTGCTTGACATCCAAAGTGTAACGTTCCTGAGACAGTAAAAATGAGATATTCTTTATCACCAGCTTTCAGTGGAAGGTACAGCTGCGTATCAGTATATGCATAGCAGTGATAAGAGATGTTATATTTCTGAAAGATAGACCAGAACAGAAGCATGTACAAGGAAAACAAAATAGAGCTCATGATAGAGCCCTGGGGTACCCTGAAGAAGAGAAGGAGTTACCTAGGAGTACTAATTGAGAAGGTCCTGTTATTAATGTATGAGTCACTTTAAAATTGTGGATGGATGAACATGACTATATTTGCCATATTTGCTGTGTGTGTGTGTGTGTGTGTGTGTGTGTGTGTGTGTGTGTGTGTGTGTGTGTGTGTGTGTGTGTGTGTCAATGTGTCAATGGAAGGTCCTGACAAAGATTATGAGAATAAAAAAAATCGTATGTGTTAGTATTAGGCACAAGTCTAATGTTAAGCAGAGATGTACATCCTCTAACTAATGTCCCAGCATTCCTATAGCAGTTATCAATTCTGATAATGGGCTAGCAATTCTGTTTGTGGGCTAAATCCAATCATTCCAAGGTGACATTTAACATGACTGATAGAGACAAAAATAAAAATGTGTTTTCATTGCAAAGTTGATCAGTAAGTTAAGTATGAGTTGTGAGCTATGCAGTGGTATATTAGTCCTCCTATTGGGTCACTTTGTCGCTAAGGGGACCTGCAGCCTGAGTGGTCCTTTTGGCCTGATTGCAATCATGTTGACATGTTGCTGGCTTTTGGTACCTTGTCATCCTCATAGTTCTTTTACTCAAAGCAAATGCCAGACTCACCGAGGACTTTGCAAGGCATGCTGGGAGCACATGATGAATTCAAAAGTGCAAGGACAGAGGAGTGCTTATAAAGGTTAAGGACACAAACAGCACTGTAAAAGCCAAACAATCCACTAGACTTTTGATTTGCAGTAAATGGCTTTTTTTGTTTTGAATGGCTTTTTTATGTTTTATTTGGTATAAAATAATAATGCACACATAGAAACAATCGGCGCTTAGAAATTAGTGAAGCTCTTATTTGTATTCTAGAGCGATCAATATGTTTGGTAAATTAAAACCTTTTAATCTCCCTTTTTTCTGATATGAAATGGCCAGTTTATTTCTAATTTATTTCAAATAGAACCAAGATTTTCAGAGGCTCTTAACTTAAGGTCCATTAGCCTCTGATATGATGGCCATCTCTCTTGCACATCTCATTACAGAGATGCTTATAACAGTTAGGCTTAGAGTTTATATACAAAATGTGTTAGATTACTGGCTGGGTGTCTTTGCCGTCATGAGTTTCATGGGTACAGTAGACATGAAATACCACTGTAGACAAATAGACTGTAGTCTGCAGTGTTTGGATGATTTCAGGTGAAATGTCATGCACCACAATTGGAACCAACAATCGGAGACCAGGTTTTCTTTGAAGGTGGTGTTTGTGAGATGATGTTCAATATTTCATCCCCCTGTGTTTTATTCTGAAGTGCTGTGCTTCTGAAAATGTGCTTCCTGCATCTGGGTGCTACATGTCAGGTTCACCATCAGGAAATGAATCTGGCACTTGATATGTGACATATTTCTTTGTTCATGACACCATGGGTGTGTGATATTTTGTCTATTCCTAAGTAATAAAGTGAGTCATCTAAGAGATTCAATACAAACATTAATCAGAGCACAGTGACATTTCAGAGACAAACATCAAAACAAAAATCAATACTTTGCATTATGGCAGGAAATGTAAGTCCTCAAGCTGTAGACAGGGGTGTAAATATTTTAAATACTATAAATGAATCAAATATATGGGTGGATTCTCCAATTTTGGGGTTTTTATTAACAAAACACGATGCAGAAATCTGTTCTAATCATTTGATGAACACCTTGTTGGAGGAGGAGGACACTTTCTGAGCTGACCTTAACTTCTGTACTATTGACCAAAACAGTCAGCAGATTTTTCTGGCTGCACTTTTAATTTCAAATTAGTTTTTTAATTTTAGTGGTTAATTTGTCTGATTATTAATGAGTACATGAAAATGTAATTACTAATACCTTTAGCCATTGCTACGGGTTTCCATGAGTGAGTACCATAGCCGGAGGAGGCAGAAAGCCAGTGGTAACAGAACAGATGAGATAAAATGCCAATTTGTAGCTAAGCAATCGATATGATATGCCTCAGGTTGACGTTAGTGCATCTGTGTCTATAGTGGCCTGCCCCACTCATCATTTATAAAATATTTGACCTCAAGTCATCTTAACAAAACTCCCCCTGAACTGAACGAGTTAGAGCCGAGACGCACGGTGCACTTCAGGATGCGTTCTGACGTGAACTCAAAGCACTTGCAGCACAGAATTGAAAATGTGGTGTTAGGAGAGAAGAGCTGCTAAAGCTGCTCTTTTCCACTGAGAGAAAAAGAAGGGATGAAGGCAGCATGGATGCTCAGTTCGCTTTCTTGCAGATGTATTTTTAATGCCCCCTTCACACAAGCAGCCCAGCCAAAAAGAGCACTCATCAACTTTTTCGGGCCATGGCGCATTGAAGAAGCACGATGCTTGAAGCTGGTGCCAGCAGCATCTGACTCTCTGTCTTGCCAAAACAAATTCCGTTTGCGTACATGGCTTCTCTACATGTGTCCATGCAGACTCCCTGAGTACATTAAGAGACGTTTAGCTTTCAGAAATAATCCACCATGATCATGCTATCCGTATTCGGAGCACCAGAGCATTTAATTGCTTATTATTAGATTACATGATACTGTTATCATGGAATGCGTATCGTAATAGCTGTCTCTAGTAAACTTTAGCAAGCGCTTTTAGCCTGAGCTGCAGCTCACATTTCACACACCGCATTATACCTCATAATAATATCTCTTTGCATATCGGAACAGTGAATTATATTTAGATTCCCGTTCTGTCCGACCAGATTTACACCGACACAGTCTGAACCGATTACGATCATCGATCGAAGGTGCAGTGAAAGTTTTATGGCAGCAGGTGCTTCTCAGATTTGACCAGATCAGTTACTGTGGAGGTCAAACAGATAAAACGAAGCTCAATCTTGTGTACAGCTGCTGGGAACTGCTACAGAGGGTTGACATTGTAAACCATTTATCATTGCATTGTAGGGTATAGAAGGTTGTAATGAGCTCACCTTTAGACAGCGATGATCTGAACACGAGTCATTTTATTTTCAACTCCACCTCTGCTAGTGTATCCTACTGCTTTGAAAAGAATTCTTTTTGAAATCCTGAGCTGTGATTAAGCCTCAGTAAGTGCTGCTGGCTTTTTTTTTTTAGGTCAGACAGCATCGTCAGACAGTGTCTCTCTGACTCTCCTAGTACTAGCACTCCCAGTAGCCATCACAGAGCTGTGATCATGTACGATATATCTTCTTATGACAAAGCAATTCTTTACTCTCCAGTCTGACAGAGTGGAAGGGCACTCCAAAATCAGGAAGTAAAGGCAGCATGTAGACATGGGAGACAGGAGTGGAAGAATATGTTCTTGGTGTTGCCTTTCACTGTATATGAAAACAGCCTGACTGGATTTGTGCGTCAGTAAGAATAGCATAACAGTGAGCTGGCGTAGACAAGGTCTCTACAGTCACACCCAGCAGACAGGAGCTGATAGAGACAGATGGCAGAAGGAGGAATGATGTCACTTCACAGATGAAGATAAGACTGCCACATAAGTAACCTGTGCTCTGATTACAGTTCTACAAAATGATCACGTACTGCTGTGGCTGGCTCAGGTGCAGTGTCTTATATGGCTACGAATACTGTCAAAAGTAAATGTGTGAAACTGTTATTCTTTTTTTTTCTCTATCAAAAGTTTTTACTAGTCTCTCCTGCTTCTACAATCATTAAAACTTTCTGGAGTATATTGAGCAGTGCACACCTGCTGGATTCTTGCTGAATATTCTGCAGTCACTGGGAAATGACTAGATGTCTAATCTGTGTATTTTGTTTGTCAGGCTAACAAAACCATAATGAACGACCCAGAGAATCTAGGCATGCTAGTGGGGATGTCGTAGCTCAGAGGTTAAGGTGTTGGATTTGAATTAGATGGTTGTGAGTCCAAATCCCAAACTGCCACTCTGACGGTTAGGGTTATACAACATACAACAATACATAAAACAAACAGAAAGATAAAAGCTAGGTTAAGTGTTTCAGAATAAGGTAGGTCTTCATCCATTGTTTGAAGACGGCCACAGACACAGACATCTAAGGGAAGTTTATTCCACCACCTCGGTGCCAGAACAACGAAGAGTCTAGATGTATACCTACCTTGTACCCTGAGAGATGGTGGGACCAGTCGAGCAGTGCTAGTAGATCGGAGGGAGCATAGTGCAGTATGAGAAGTGATAAGAGCTTTGCTGTGAGAGGGAACTGGTCCATTCTTGGCTTTGTAGACAAGCATCAGTGTTTTGAATCTGATGCATGCAGCTAACGGAAGCCAGTGGAGGAGGGCAGCAGTGGGGTGGCGTGTGAGAACTTAGGCAGGTTGATAAAAAGTCACGCAGATAACTGTAAGTTGCTCTGGATAAGCGTGTCTGCCAAATGGCCTAAATGTAATGCTGTTAAAACCACAAAGCGTTAAATATACACAGCGAGGTGATCAGACACCCCAGGTGATTCACTTATGCCATATAAAATAGAGTTTGAAATAGAAACCACACAAACTCCTCCCATTAGTCACTATCCAGCTATCAGGAATCCAGTATTTATATGATACAAATCCCATAACGAACATAAATTCTATCCACTTAGAGAACAAATAATTGCTTTAGATGTTCAGCACTAAAAAGCGAATTCTTCTCAATCTATTTTCAGCATATGGACTCTCACTCACAGATTACCTTTTGCTTTGTTGATCTACTCACTCGCTTTCTCTTTCACCTGCTGTCTCCTGCCAGTCACCGTGTATTCAAACTTTTTCATGCTTAAAGTTGGGGTGCGATGACATTCGATGTATCTAAGATGACATATGACATGACGTGTGTACAAATCAAAAACACCAATCCATACATTTCTTGACAGAGTGCTGATGCAAACTACTAATACAGGACTATCAGGGTGACAAACAACAGCTCAGGAACAGTTTTTTTTTCTTCTCTTTTTTTTTTTATACAGACATATTAAACAGCAGAGCTTGAAATTTTTAGTTTCTATAGGAAAACCTTTTATAAAACATTGCTAGCTGCTGAGTGAGTAGTGCTCTATAGCAGTGGTGAAGCCTCCATAAAGAAGAAATTATTCCATTCCAGGGGGTCACCTTGAGGTCTGTCTTATCATTCAGCAGTGATAGAGCACCCTCCACCAACCTTGAACTGCTGAGAGAGAGAGAGAGAGAGAGAGAGAGAGAGAGAGAGAGAGAGAGAGAGAGAGAGAGAGAGAGAGAGAGAGAGAGAGAGAGAGAGAGAGAATGAGAGAGCGAGCGAGAGAGAGAGCGCGAGAGAGAGAGCGAGAGAGAGCGAGAGAGAGACAGAGAGAGAGAGAGACAGACAGAGACAGAGAGAGAGACAGAGAGAGACAGACAGACATAGAGAGAGAGAGAGAGAGAGAGAGAGAGAGAGAGAGAGACAAAGAGAGAGAGTTGATCTATGCCTTGCCAAAAAATTTCTAACCACTCAGACATTACTCTTCATGAACACTACTAATCCAGCCTAATAAGAACACAGAGATGTCATGATTGTTAGGTCTGCTTGGTAGGAAGAAGCATTAAAATTTTTCGACTCCTTTACATCTGAGTGATCTCAACAGGCGACCTGTCTATGTTATACTGATATTTCTTGTGTACAGAGAAATAAACATTTACTGAACTATCATATCATTTTCTAACTAAAACTTGTAATATGTAAAATAGAACAACTGTAAACACACTGATGCATAGAACATCAACAGACTCAGGAATCAGGATGGTTCAAGCCTGAAAGCTCAACATCCATAGATTTACAAGGATTTATATGATTTTTTTTCTTCAAGGCTAACCTAAATATCTGTACATTTTCTCCTGAAGTGCTCAAGGCTAAATGATTATATTTGTTCAGAAAATATTCACAGGTCTCGAGCATGGAAAGAGGTTGGTTATAGTAATATTTTTTTAAACAACATTTTGCAATAAAGTCATTAATATTTAGTTGAACCCAAAACCTTTTTCTACAATATTTCATTGGTTTGCACTGCTGCACTCTTCAACATATTTTCTGCTTCAAGGTTTTATGAAACCTTAAATTTATAAATATTTTTTTTTTTTTTATTTAGAAGGTCTAAGTTGAACATTCCAGATTTAATGAAGTTTTTAGGAGCATCTGTGATAATCCTGCTGGAAGTATAACTTATGTTGGATCTTTTAATGAATGCAGAGCTTAAACAAAAACAAATAAAAAACTTTGTTAATCATATTACTGTCTGTGATCAAATACAATTTAGTTTAACAGCATTTCTGTTGCTTCTGAGGTTCAGTCTATAGTGTACTTTTTCTGTAAAATATTCCTTTCATAGCTGAAGTAGGAAGTGAATACCGATATATGTGGTCTATACTTTTTAGTTTCTCTGTGTAGAGCATAATAATCATGTTGCAGAAAGAGATGATGTCTCCTAAATGAAAATTGATCATTCAGTTTTCTCATCATTTAAGATGACAAGAAGTAGGTAACTAAAAGGATATTTTTGTATAACATAGGATTCTAATTAATATTAATAAGGGTAAAAGAGAGAACTAATGATCATTTTGATATGGTGAGATGAGGAGCAGGAAGTGCATTAATGGTATACCGGATCAGGCATCTGAGCCATCACTTCCAGCAGGCTGACAGGGCTGTTCTCTAATAGTTTCACACAAGATCAATTAGATAACAATGCTATCACTGTCCCATCCTGTAGCCTGCTGTTGAGCTAATTAGTAGGTCCTGCATGTTCTCATCTGTCATGTTGAGGACATTCAGTAACAGAGGGCTAATTGTACACTTGGTGTGTAAAATGGGACTCAAAGTGAACCATGTCACATGCAGCTCTACATCAGCCTGGCTTGTCTGGTTAGTTTTGTCTAACGGCTTTTGCCGCTTATTATAGCAGACGGTTTATTATAGGAGCAGATTATAGTGTTACACATATTTTTTATGGTTTGGTAATTATTGAGGTTGCATATGTGCATTCATCTTAGATGCAAAGAGTAAAATGTGTTTAATACAATGTTATTTAGAAAACATTTCAGACATTGAACCAAAGTATGATTTCTTTACCCTTAGGCAAAACCCATCTGTTGTCACTGCATGTGGCACATGTGGTCCATTACCTTCAAATTTTAAACTCCATGTTCCATGACTCAGTGCCGAAACTAAAAATATAATGTGTAATGCCTTTAATTCTAAAAACGGACAAAGTAATGAAATACTGTAGCTGTGAAAACACATCACCAAAACCTAGTTATCTCTGCCACACAGAAGAATGTTGCCCTTGAGAACTGCTCTAGCTATTTTTTCTTTCGTCCTAGTGTCTCAGATGACACATTCCATAGTTAAGCATTGTCAAATCTTTTAGCAAAGACTAGTATTAGCCTAGGCTTAGCAAACACCTGCGTGGTGATTATCACATTTGGAGAAAATTATTGATAAAAACTAGCGTCTGAACTTGACAAGATACAGTGCAGCGTCCTCTGTACGTCCTAACCATGTGTGCTGCTGCGTGTTCTCAGATGAAATCTGCAGGAGTTGGCGATGGAGGACTCTTCACTGAGAGCTACTGTAACATCTGCAATGCTCAGCTCATCTCTGAGTCACAGCGTGTTGCGCACTATGAGGTGAGAATCCGTATAACATACACATACACACACACACACACACTTTTTCACACTTTGTTTTTTCTCCCTCAGCTGTTTAACACGCTCACTCACTATCACACGCACACACACGCATGCACATACGCACACACACCTGTCATTACACTCTCACTTTCCTCAAATTCTTATATTTTCTGTGAACATGTAACTAAGAGTAATTAATAAAAAACACAACATTAAAAAGATGATCATTCACACATGCTTAAATCATGCTTAAATCCAAAAACACTCCTGATAACCCTTCAATCACAGCACCATCATCACTGTGCATGGAGGGAAATGCTCATTGTCAAATAAACAGAGATGATAAACAGTATCTGTAGCAGGAAACAAAATGCTGGATCAGATATCAGAGGGAAAAAAAACAAATCTCATCCAAGTCTGTAATAATTCTTACTTGAAGAAGCACATAATTGCTTATAGTGCAACAGTAAGCAGTGTAACGTATAATAATGTATTATAATGTAACATTGCTTATTGTAATTAAAAGTAAAATGTAACTTTAAAATATAGTGGATAAAAAAACACTTTATTAGGTGCATTTATGCAGTGATCTAATCAGCCAATCATGTGGCAGCAGCACAGTGCAGAAGATCATGAATCATTTTGTGTGAATACCAGGAGATCATCAGTTTCTGAAATACTCAGATCAGCACCTCAACCAGCAAACATGCCACGATCACAGAAGAGTCACAGAAATCACACTTTTTTTTCATTCTGATGTTTGATGTGAACTTTAACTGAAGCTCATGATTTCATGCATTGCTCTGCTGCCATATGATTGGCTGATTATACAACTGCATGACTGTACAGGTGTTCCTAATAAAGTGGATGGTGAGTGTATATCGGATTAGATCAGGTACTGGGCCAACATTCAAGGTTATAGAATTGGTGTCGGTATTGGAAAATAGGATTAAAATTAAACAAATGGCTGCAATAAATCATTGTACCACAGCTTTTATTGTAAAATCTGAATATTTCCCTTGTATGTTCACTCTTGATATATTTTTCACACTTTCTCCCACTTTAAATCTTACCTAAGTTACAGGGAGAGTCACTACACAGCAGATTTAATCTCACACCTAGCTGACAAAATCATAGAAATAAGAAGAAATGAATCATCGCAAGCATTTAGTTAAAGGAAAATAATCAACAACTGGCACTTTAATATACAGTCATGGGAAAAACAAAGCACACCCTCATTCATTTTCTACCGCTTATCCGATCTATTCTCGGGTCACGGGGAGCCTGTGCCTATCTCAGGCGTCATTGGGCATCAAGGCAGGATACACCCTGGACGGAGTGCCAACCCATCACAGGGCACACACACACTCCCATTCACTCACACACTACGGACAATTTAGAGACACCAATCAACCTACAATGCACGTCTTTGGACTGGGGGAGGAAACCGGAGTGCGCGGAGGAAACCCCTGAGGCACGGGGAGAACATGCAAACTCCACACACGGCGGAGGCAGGAATCAAACCCCCACCCTGGAGGTGTGAGGCAAACGTGCTGACCACTAAGCCACCGTGCCCCCCCTTATTCATTGCTTCAATTTTATGTTTTTATTCAACAGGGCCTAAATAATTATTTTATGGTCCTCACAAACTTCTATAAACAAATGGCTTAAGGTGACAAAAAAACACCATACAACAGATTTCAAGATGTAGTCCTCCACCCCCCCCCCTTCATATAAAGGAAAAAAACAGCAACCTGGAAGAAGCAAATAATACACTGTTCTTACTTCCACGATCATATCACAATCAAAGAGTAATTATCAGTAAGGTGTTAGTAATGAAATTCACCTCTATAAAATCAGACCTTTTGGCGGTTTGATGTTCTTGAACACTCAGGTGTATACCTACATCATGCCAAGAAGAAACAAACGTCAGCCATGACCTTAGAGAAGCAACAGTTACTGCTCATCAATCTATGAAGAGCTATAAGGCCATCTCCAAACAGTTTAAAATTGAAGTCTTCCCATAAGTGAGTATGTACTTTCTTTTTCCCATGACTGTGGACCATAATTTAGCTTGCAGTTGACATTATTTAATTAGTGCTGTGGTGTTTATTTATTTAAAAAACAAAATATCCATGCCTTTTTGTCATTCAGAATGGATAATGTAATGACAATGTGGTATTTTTTAATTAATTTCATTAATATATTATTAGCATAACATTTGTCTCCTCATGTCTCAAGCTGAAAGTATATACTTGTGTTTTCTTTAAGTGCTGGCAATGCTCTAACACACACACACATACACACACACACGCACACGCGCACACGCACACGCACACACGCACACTAAATGTAATCCTAAATTTGATAATCAGTGGTCCAATAATATGTTGCTCTGGTAGTCTGGTAAAAAACAGCTAAACACCAAGCTTGTGCATTTTTCACAGCCTGCTTTTTAAACAGTAATGTAGTCCACCTCTCTCAAGACTCTCAGCCTCAGAGAAAGTAATTTAAGGACTGATCATTAAAGAATCATTCCCATGAATTATTTACAGTCCACACTTAGTGCTTTTCTGGACTACAAAGTATGCAATCAGTAGATTAACAGGTTTAGGTGATGAGAACAAACCCAAAGTGTAAGAATCTGTGTAGCAGACGGAGTGTCTCTTGAGTGGCAGTTTAGCTCAACGAGATTTATTTACATAGCAGCTCCAGTGTCCAAAGCACTATATTTAGCGATGCAGTATCTGGTTCTTATTTCATTGGCCTGTCATTTCTCTTCTAGACTATCCATTCTCAGATTGCACATTGTTCAGATGAGTATGGTTGAATTTATTGCACGCCTTATGGGGACCAGCTTTACTGACTATTAAAACCAACTAGCAAAGTTGTTTAGCCTTAGACTTCACTGAAGTGCTCATTCCAGAGTAGCGAATATGAAGTGCACAAACTGTTCCTTTCCTAATCTCTGTGTCCTCTGAGAGTCTGTGATCTTTAAGTAATGTAGGCCAAAATCTATCCCTGTATCTGCAGCTTAAGCTGGAGTTTGCCTTGTTCAGACTGATCAGCAAAACCTGAAATCTGAGCAAATAAATCTAACGAAAGGAAGGAATCTAAGGTGAATGACGCATAATAAAATTTATGAATGGGAATACAGACCGATGGATGTAATGGCTTTCATAGATAAAAGAAGAAAGTGCAATCCTTCAATGTGTTTCCATTTATTCGACTGTGCTTTGAAAGTTTTGTAATATATGCAGACCTGTTAATGGATCAACAGTGACATTTTTAATTCTGGACATCAGAAGCTGACCAAAGTACTACATTGAAAGGTCAAATGAATCCAAAGTAAATCAGACTGGGAGATTGAGAGAGAGAGAAAGAGAGAGAGAGAGAGAGAGAGAGAGAGAGAGAGAGAGTATGACTGCTGTCTCCTAAAATAAGATGCCGTGAAAAACGGAAGCAATTTATAAGCCAGCTTTCATTCTGTGAACAAATACCAGTCTGGAAACATCCTTTTCCTCATAAGCATTTAGTGCAGTGCTACATCTTCCGTCATATAACGCATTTGTTTACGGAGATGAGCAGACCTCGAGGACTTCACTCCATTTCCATTTACACCGTGTTATTTCTTCTGTTATCATTTATTTGTCTCAATTTATGCGTCCGCGTTGGCACGATTTATTTTTTAACATTTTTTTAATATTCTTTAATTAATGCTAATAAAATATGATGAATAAAATGTTCTCAATGGTATTCTTAGTCTCTGAACTGCTGAACTAGCATGAGGATGTGCTTCTGATTGAGACTACAAAGCACTTCTATGAGTCGCTTTGGATAAACCATTTGCTAAATGCTTAACTGTAATCAAAATAAGCTATTAAAATGTTATAGTATAATCCTTATTTAAAAGTGCAGTATCTTGTGCAAATGATATTATGTTGATCAAGTTAAGGTTTACATTAGTTATTAAACAGGTTAACAAGCTTCATATTAAACTGACACATTTTGACGCTTGACGCATATGAACGTTTGTTCTGAAATTACAGGATTTTCATGAATACTGAATATATTGTGTATATTTTCCTACAAACAATTTATGAATAAATCTGTTTGTTTCCAAGAGGTCCAGGTTGAGTAAAACAAAGATTCATGAAGATGTAAGAATAGTAGAAGATATAAACTCTCTCGTGGCACACATTGTTGGCATCAGTGGCCTCTTTCATCCTCTCATACTGGGTCAGTGTAATTCAGCCAGCTCTCTCGCTCTCTCTCTGTCTCTCTCTCTCTCTCTCTCTCTCTCTCTTCTCTCTCTCTCTCTCTCTCTCTCTCTTTTTCTCCCTGTACCTTTCCAAGCCAGCCTGCCCCCAACCTCTTCCCATACTCAGCTATCAAAGCCTCTGCCTGCTCACTACCCAGGGTGAGCTAAAACTAAGCAGACGGTATATTTCACCACATATCCCTACTCGTTTACAAGTTCACGCTCTATAGGTCTTATGGCTCTGACCTACATCCTCCATCTGTCTTATGGTTTACTAATAAAAACTATGCACTTACACCTCATTCAGTATATATGTTTGCAACCTTGTACCCACACACGCTTATTATTGAGTTATACAATCCTGGAGCAACGTGTCTGAAATACATAAATATGCTCACACACATACACACATAATAACAAATATAGCTGTATATTTTTGCCTTTTTCTTCTAACACCCACAAGACTGAACTTTAAAACAGAATCCAGTCACACTGCCAGATAATCACTACTTTTTGAAACCAGTTTATATATGAATGAAGCATTCACACCTAAGATTCACAGCTAGCGTTGTTTTACCTTAAATGAGAAATGCAGAGCAGTCCACAAAACAACACGGCGGTGCCTGATAACGCATGCATTTTTAACACACTCATTTTTGGCTGTTTTTCTCAATTCCACTCACACTACCCTGAGACACAAGATTGTATTTCTGGCTGACGCAATGGGCTGAAGTTGCTCGAACTTTTGACAATCCAAAGTTGTTGTTTTTTTGAGAAACGACTGTGTGAGTAGGGTTACTCAACCTTCATCCTGAGCTGCTGTGACCTGCAGAGCGTACTGCTTGTTTCTCCTGCTGATTTAACTCTTTTGGCTGGAAAATGAGCAGGAGACTGGGTATTCTAACCATAATTCAAGGGCCTAAGGATAGTCAGAGGACATTTGATAAAATATAAGGTAAAACAGCTTCAAGCGACTTTGAATGTTCATAAATTATGTGAGCAGTGTCAGAACGGTTGATGGTTTGCTTCATTTATAACAATTTTAGCGTGGCAGCTACATCATTAACACCAGTACTGTGTCAACAACTGCAGGATTGTTGGAGGCTGTTTTTTAAATACCCACTTCCAACCTTTCTCAAAGGAAGACTGATCAATCCTATCTACCCTGGTACTTATTTCTGTTTGTACCCAGCCATTATATATTCTTGAACTTGTTTTCTTTTATAAAATATAATGATATATATTCATTATACCAGCACTGAGAGTTAACTCTTCAGTGGCTGGGTTAGCACCCTTCTCGGGAATCAAACCCAGACCACAGCAATGAGAATGCAGGATCCTGCCATTTGACCACCAGGAGGCTTGTTAAAGTGGTTAAAGATTCATTCATTCATTCATTGTCTACCGCTTATCTGAACTATTCTCGGGTCATGGGGAGCCTCTGCTTATCTCAGGCATCATTGGGCATCAAGGCAGGATACACCTTGGACAGAGTGCCAACCCATCGCAGGGCACACACACACACACACACACTCTCATTCACTCACGCAACACAGACAATTTAGAGATGCCAATCAACCTACCATGCATGTCTTTGGATTGGGGGAGGAAACCAGAGTACCCGGAGGAAACCCCCGAGGCACGGGGAGAACATGCAAACTCCACACATACACGGCGGAGGTAGGAATTGAACCCCCAACCCTGGAGGTGTGAGGCAAACCTGTTAACCACTAAGCCACCGTGTCCCCCAGTGGTTAAAGATAACGCCTTCAAATTTTAAATGATTATGAACCAGCATCTCAGAGAGCAAGAATGGGTTTGATTGCATTTACTTTGAAGATATAAACATTTGTGTGAAGAAAAATATCATTGCTTTTGTTCCTTTGAATCTTATCTTTGAATATATTGCCCCTAGTAGGGGCAAAAAACAGTAAAAAAAACAGAAATGCTTTGAACACATTCTTAAAGCCCAGAGTGTCACAAATATGTTCATATGAGTCATAAAGCACCACAATGGAGCATGACATGACAAAAACATTCAAAGCTGAACATGGACACAACAAAACAGGCGCAAATTCCATTTTCTGGCTTCTGGTAAAAAGAATTAAACTGCATTGGCCTTGGCCAGAACAAAGCAGATAATGAAGATTAAGCCTGAATCATTGCTTAATTAATGAATGGAGCCCACTTTACACAGCATCAGCACTATAACCAATAAGCTCCCATATTAAGGCAGCTCTTCGCACCTGGACTGTGCAGAGCTCAAAGTATAAGTAAAAACAAAGTGTAGTATCTTCTTGAATTTCTCTACCATGTGCCACAGTCTGCAGGGCACAGGCATCATTTCTAGCTAGAAACACTACAAAATGCAATATTCATGTTATATTCTCCAGAGTGGGCTCATAAACTAAACAGTACATGGGTTATATTTCAGCCTGCAGCTCCGTTACATCAGCGTACGCTCTGATGTGGGTTAAAATATAAGCTTTTTGAAAGTTTTAACTACTACAGAATATTGGTGTCAATATCTTGTAGGATGAAGGAATCTCTTTTGTGTTAGAGCCACTTGGTTGTGCACTTTTATGTAAAACACATTTATGTTGACCTTCATTCATTTATTGTTGTGGTGCAAAAAAACTAACACAGATATAATAGAATCATTGTGTTGGAATTATTTCATCATGTAGTGATGTATAGCATCATTCCTGAATGTTGAGTAACTTCCTGTATATCTTCCTATATCCTACTGAAATAGTCAGCAAGGAGCTTTTTGTCTTCTTAAACACCATAACAGCATTTTTTCCCACACACATATTTCAGCAAAATATTGTATCAGACTGTTCTGTGTTGTTGCCCTGAGGCAGTCTTACCTCTTTTTCTCTTATCAGCAAATCCACACACGTATCAGCTTTTAAATAGCAAGCATAACGATTATTACCAAATGAAATAATATAATGCTGCAGCAATATATCAGCTTAAAAACATACCTGAATAGCTGTCATTAGTTCTGAAGTTCTTAGCTAACTTCCTTTACTTCCCACACTTGTGCTGGCTGTAGGGCTTCAAATCTTCCCTGTGCATTTACTAAAGATTATTATGTTAACCAAAGGGGCAGATTTCAGCTGTGTGTCTGATATGGGAATTCACTGATAGCCATATTTTTCAATTATATTAGCAGCGGTCAGAAAATGCATCTGCTCACAATGAACTTTGGAAATTGCAGCTCTCTGCAGAAAAGGCCACGAGAGGCAGACATAAAAAATACAGCTCATCTTGTGGACAGAGGCATACTCTCAGACTCTTAAATTAAAATTTACACAGATATGAATTAATGACTCTGTCACACTAGGCACTTTGATATGGTTTAATATTCTTTACTCTTTTGCACACACACACACACACACACAGTGTTAATGTGTTAATGTATCATTATTTCCAAGCTCTGTCTTGTGAAAACTACTAGCCTAAAGGATAGCTCTATTCTAAGCACAGTAATAGAATATATACTGCATACAAATGGAAAATAGTGCAGCAGAAGTCTTCATAATCAGGATAATGTCCCTGAGTCGCTTATTCCAGTAAGTAGTTTTGATGTGTGTGATCTTGAGCTTCTTTGGCCCAACCTAACAATCTGAAACTTGAGAAACATGTAATTATTCTAAAAGTGAAGCATGCACATGCATATTTCAAACTACAGGTGCAAGCCAACTCTTTTGGCATGCTCGGATGTTCGGATCCCTATGAAATAATAAAAGTGTTTGGGTGGCAGAGAGTAACCTTAGTGCAAGTGTTAACGCCCTCAGACTAGCCATCTGGCCGGCAGGACAAAATCTTCATTGTCTTTAGAGCGTTGCTGCTTGTCGGCTCCGCGAGTGTGAGAAATGCCATTTGTTCCCTGTGAAACCAGAGATATTGGGCTAAGAAGCAAGTCCTAGTTTATCAGTGTGAACTACTTCCTGCAGTCATCAAACTTTTAGATATATTTTGGGGGAAAAATGGATTGTTCTTCCTGCCATGCTTTTTTTTTTTTTTTACTCATGTTGATTTTGACCTAGTTAGTCAGTCAGAAGGACAAAATCAAAGTGAATGACAGTAAATATAATCAAGGGCAAACATTGGCCAAGAAGATTCTTATGTGTAATGTCTAAATAATATAAGTGTTTGTTGATTAATCTGCAGTATTGATGACTGAAAATGATTATTTCCAAATATGCATTTTAATAAATCACAAATGTGCTGTGAGCAGCTTGCATAATCCTATTAAGTGTTCTGTGGGAGATTTGACAAATCGTGACATTCACAGTTTTATTAAACCAAATGAGTAAATCAGCAATCTAATTGTTTTTAACAAACTTACATTTATCACACTGTAGTGCTGTATACATTACAAATATTTTTTCTATTGCAACAGGCTTCTTTTTGTTTCTTTTTTAATGCAAAAATGCCTCTGTTTTTAAGCAGCAGAAATGAAGTAAAAGTTCTCGTGCAAATGATCAAGATGTAAAAAGCAGATTATTAACACAGGCACGCAAAATGCAGGACCTACATCATCAGTTTTTATCAGCCATCACTTCTCATGTGTCACTGCAGAAAGTGTTGTATCTCTCCACATTATAGCTCTACACCGGAGAAATATAATCAATAGCGACTGATCGTTTATTGGAACGCTTGCAAATCATTGATAAGTCAAAGTCTTATCATTCTCACTGACCAGAGACACTGATAATGTTACTAGCCGTTGCTACGGCAACAAAAATTAAGAACCTGGAAGATGGAAGAATTATTTAGTTTAAAATCATCACACTGTATTTAACTTTGCAGAAATGTGTTTAATGTTGATTTTAGCTCACTAATGCTGCGTTTACACATACAGATGATTTCAGTCGCAGTATTATGTTCCTACTTTTGGTTGCTATAGTAATAACAGTTATCAGTGGGTGGTCCAACTAGCATTCCAAATCAGTTTTTTTTTTTGCAGCTAAACTGAAACATTTTGGAGGGAGATTTAGCATTTGTATACAAAATACATCAGGGTATATCTGCATCATATCATACAAGATGAAGGAGAAGCATGTGCACTCTACTGTCTTCACTCCCATTGGTAGTCATTGTACCAAATCCCTCCATATTTGCATAAAGTTAAACCTTTCTTAACTTTGTCCCATCGCTGGACATATCCACATCTAGTCACCATCAGTTTTTTCTCTCATGAGGCTGTAAGTTTGCAGCTCTCTGAAAATTACTGGTCTCTGGTCACATTGTTGCTGTATGTGTGAACGAATCTAAAGCAGCTAAGCTATCACATGAATACTGTTGCCATGATAATCTATGATGAGTTCCCATGTTATTAGAAGTCTTGAAATAAGTGTTTAGACATTTTCATGTATTTGTTGTATTATCAGAAAGCTGCATTCAAATCTCATAATTCCACATTGTTTGTTAAATTCAGTGCAAAAAGATACAGTAAGTCTAATTTACATATTGTACTTTTCTATTTTTTTATGACAGAGCAAGAAACATGCCAACAAAGTGCGTCTGTTCTACATGCTCCACCCAGAAGATGGTGGTCCTCCTTCTAAAAGACTGAGACCAGATAACCCGGTATGTTCCAGCACATAAGCTGTGAGAGAATTAGATTGCTCTACTCTCACACCCTGCGGCAGTGAATGTTCGTTAACCTTTTCTGCGGAGAGTCACAGGAGCAATTGGATGACTTTATTGACCTGCATCTAATAATGCAGTTCCTTGCTGAAACTGCTCTCTACAAGCTATCTTAGAATGTCAAATGTTTTCAGTGTTGTTTGTGTGGTCGTGTGTTTTATAGTTAACCCAAGTGCATTATCAGCATCTCAGTCCATAGTAATGATTGAAGAAGTACAGGATCGGTTGATGCCAACTGAGAGAAGCTATACAGAGATTTCACAATGATTCTCTGATCCCAGGATTCACACCTGTACTGTGCATGATAAGTTTGAATCTAGTGTTGCCAAATAGCCACATACATATCCAGCCTATATGAACTATATGATTATATCAATATTATTAATTATGATATTATTAAATTCTGAAAATGGTGTGCAGATTTGATTTATTTATTTAAATGCATTGACATGTTGGTCTGTTTTCATGTCAGCTAACGGTTTCCTTCATTACCCAAGGTCTCATTTGACTGTATGCTGATAGTGGCACCACTGGGAAACAGGGAATTAGCCCTCATGACAGGTGCAGCAGAGTTTTAATGCTTTAACTCTCTCACTTAATCATCTGCACGCTCTGCTCAAACACATCAGATTCCAACGGTCGAACATTTAATCTAATACTAACGTCAACACCATCGTACTTGTCATCTCGTGAATCGCTAACTAGCTGAGCCGAGTCACAGCAGAGAACAACTGCGTCATATAGCTGCACTGCATATTGCAAATTTGAGTCCAGCGTCTCTAATGCTTCTACATGCCATTTTACATGCTCTTCTACATGCCTCTTAATATCAATATTAGCTCTGTTTTTTTGTTTTGTTTTTCAGCACAATTATCCCTGATTGTTTAAATCATTGAATATTTTTTCTTTTATTAATCATTTTATATTTCGTCTCTATCTTCTGAGCCTCTCTAAGTGAAAACAGGAAATTAAACCACCGTGTTATAATGCGCAGTATACCATATAAACACACTAAAAGAGCTACAATTGTGTGCATGGTTGTTGAGCATATAGTTCAGTGACAGTTTTCTTAACAGACAGCTTGTGTATACGGTCAAGCTGCTGCTCTCAACAGTAGATTGCATGTCAACCTGGAGGTAAATTGCAGGGAAAACCTGTAGATGGCTGTTTTCTAAATCCTATCTGCCAGAAACTGTCACAGCAAAAAGGGAGTTTTGTTTTGGCAATAGCATGCTATTGCTGTAAAACTGAAATAAATAGGACAGTGAAGGTGACATATTCTAAAGTCAAGCTAAATTTGTGCTTTCTCAGACCAAATGCTAATATTCTCCTAAGCTGCTTTCAGAAGGAGAGAGAGATGGCCGGTGCAGCAGTCATCAGGCTGCAAGGATCAAAGTGTTCTCCGAATTAAATGGAGATTAATACCTGCTGTTTGAAATGTGGGGAAATAAATTGGAAAAGCTAAAGGCACTTGAACAAGAAAATAGCGTGTCTGTCTAAGAAAAGTAATTTTACACGAAAGTCCCAAGCTTGCTTCTCTCACTTTCCTCAGGCAACAGAAAGATCCTGAGAATTAATGTACACTGGATGTTTTTTAAATCCAGTGTAAGCATAGGTGCAATTGCACATAGCATAGGGGCAATTCTCTAACTGATTACTAAGGGTCTCCTGGAATGAAGGACTAAATATAAAGTAATATAAATATAAAAATAAATTGTCTTTTAATTCTCATATGGCTCCCCAAATATAGAATGACATTAAGGATGTAATGAAACACTCTGGCCATTGAATCGATTTAATTCATGATACTGACTTCATGATTCCATTCTCAGAATGACAAAATGAATGAAGAGAAATTATGACTATAAAAACTCCTTTTTAATTTAATTTAAATTTATGTAAATTAATGTACATTTTCATGTACAATGCAAAACAGTGCAATTTTCTATAAAAATAAAATAAAATAAAATAAAACTTTAAATAATAAACAGAAGTTTAATATTATAAACAAAATGTACTATAGGTTCACCATATCTTAAAAAATATAAATAAATGGATAAATTCTTCCAAAACTTTGACTGAATGAACAAAGCCATTTTTTTATTATTCTTATTTTTTTGCCAATTTAACCAGATCTCCAAAGTTTTACATGACTGCCGGCACTGTAGATTGTAGAAGTGTGGGTCCGGTGACGTTTGAAAGCTACTGAAGAGCTTTTTTAACTATTATGTCATGGTTGTGTAACCATATAACGTATAATGTGTCTGTCGCTGTAATCCACAGCTATCGAGCTGTCAGCCACTTCAAGTGCCGATGATTCCAGGTAATGGCACAGGCTCTCCACGAAGGAATCTGATCATGTGACCAGTGTGCTTTCTAAATGTTTTCATCTCTATGGGTTTCACAGATCTGGCTTAAAACAGTGCAATTGCATTAGATTATATATATATATATAGACGCACTACCGTTCAAAAGTTTGGGATCACTTGTATATTTCAGCTTGATTTCAGAGGAAGACTCCATCAGCCAATCCATCTTGTGGGAGATGCTCCAGGAAGCATGGGGTGAAATCTCATCAGATTATCTTGAAAAATTGACAGCTAGAATGCCCAGGCTGTGATTGCTACAAAAGGTGGTTTTTTTGATGAAGGCAAAGTTTGAAGAAAACATTCATCATTTCCATCAAAATCATTATTTCTAACTCTGACATGTCAGCATGTCCTGTTCTTTTGTTATATTTTCTATTCAGACTAATTTCATGTGTGTTTCCTTGGAAAACAATAAAATTTTTGAGTGATCCCAAACTTTTGAGTGGTAGTACATATATATATATATATATATATATATATATATATATATATATATATATATATATATATAATTTAATAAATTAATAAAAGGGTAATATCACATTCCCACAATGTACATCATCCCATTTTTGCATCACAATGCAACATGTCACATGCATCATTACATCATGAATGGCATTATAGGTATTATTCATGTATTTCAATCACTGATGAATTCTTGAATCTGATTGGTCTGAAGGTGTTGAGTAATTTGTATAACAGCACAGTTATGATAGTAGTGCCTAAACACAGGTTATATTAGTGCACTTTCTCTAATATGTTCTGGTTTCTATAGAAACAGCTAATCTACAGGTGCTGTTCAGTCATGTCATTTAAGGTAAATAATAAATGAAATTGTTATTTATTTATTTATTTATTTATTTATTTATTGTATTCCTCAATATGTTGAAGGAAAGGCTTTGATATGGTGATTGATATGATGAAGCTCTTGTAAGATGGCATTTTCTTCGCATTATGGCATCTCAGATGTCACTGCTTGTCACTAAAATTTTCACAACAAGGAAAGTCTTCAGGACAGAGGACTGCTTTTTGTGTCCTCTGTCCTATGACAGTAACAAGACAAGCTACATATCTTTTGTTTTTTATTTTTTTCTTCTGCTTTGTTTGTTTCTTTGTTTCATTTTTCTGGATATTAGATATAAAAAGAGAAAGAAAAGAAAAAGAGAGGCTAGTACAGGACTGGCTGTTGTTGAATGAATAAATAGGGTCATAAAGGGGAATAAATAACGTTTTATGACCAAGAATAATATTCATTCATTGTCTACCGCTTATCCGAACTATTCTCGGGTCACGGGGAGCCTGTGCCTATCACAGGCGTCATTGGGCATCAAGGCAGGATACACCCTGGACAGAGTGCCAACCCATCGCAGGGCACACACACACTCTCATTCACTCACACAATCACATGCTACAGGCAATTTAGAGACACCAATCAACCTACCATGCATGTCTTTGGACCGGGGGAAGAAACCGGAGTACCCGGAGGAAACCCCTGAGGCACGGGGAGAACATGCAAACTCCACACACACATGGCAGAGGCGGGAATCGATCCCCCAACCCTGGCGGTGTGAGGCACATGGCCTAACCACTAAGCCACCGTGCCCCCCCCCAAGAATAATATGACATATATATTAAATATTCTGTGATACTTCTTCTTCTTCTTCTTCTCCTTCTTCTTCTTCTTCTTTCGGCGTTTCCCTTCAGGGGTTGCCACAGGGAATCATCTCTCTCCACCTATCCCTATCTTCTGCATTCTCAACACTTGCACGCACTAGCTTCATATCCTCATTAATTCCATCCATATACCTCCTCTTTGGCCTTCCTCTTTGCCTCCTGCCTGGCAGCTCCATGTCCAACATTCTCCTACCAATATACTCACTCTCCCTCCTCTGAACATGTCCAAACCATCTTAATCTGAAATATTCTGTGATACTAATATAATCAATTAAAAATAAGTTTTATGTCAGGATGCATCATTTATCACGGTCATTAATTATTTCCACATCATGCCCTGTTGTGTTTTATTTCTCACAAATCGAATGTCCTGGAACGCAGAGATAAAGCAACACTATACCACCACGTGTGACTGTCTATACTGTCTGACTCCACAGGAAGTTCCTGAGTCTAATTAATGTCCTCAAGGCTGATGTTGAAAGGGTTCATTTACTGGCTTATGAAAAATTCAGCTGATAGGTAGTCTGTGGAGGAATGTCCTCAGGTGCAGTCAGTTTGAACATGAGCCTGTGTGCTTATAAAGAGCTCATTAGAACACTTGTTATGAATAATTCTGCTGGGGACCATGCAGTACTCAGTCAGGCCTGCCTGATTTCCTATTAACCAACTTTCTATCCTAGAGGAGACATAGAGAGCATCACCACTGCTCCAACTAATCAAACTCTACAGCAGCAAGAACCGAAGTCAGCACTTAAGCCAGCTGTCAGTAACATGATGCACAGGGACCACCTTTAAATATCAACTTTGATTGCTGGGTGGCAGTGTGTGAGGTTTCTCTTTATCATTGTGAGATCACACGGTTAAGATGTTACAGCCTTCCAAAACCAGAAGTCCAAGAGTCCATCATTTCTGACCATGTACTCTGGAGAGACAGAGAGAGAAACAAGTACAACTCAGTGCTGTCAGCATCAACAGGGATGCCTCCAACTAATCTAGTCCTACTTGTTACTAATTTACATGCCAGAATTGTCCTTAAAATATGTTTTAAACAAAAAGAAAGTTAAAGAAGAAAAAATATTTCAGACATTTGACCTTGCTGTGATTTATTTGGGTGAATTCTTAAATGTAATCTGCTGGTTGCAGTGATAATTCCATAAAAAATCTACATCCTACAAAACATTCAACCGCTCAATCTTGAAGTACTGTGCTAACAAAAATCATGGATAGATGGATGAACAGATGCACAAACAAGTCAAAAATATATAGAGGCAAAAAAATAAACAAACAAACCAGAGGCTGATGAGGGAACAAATGTGTTTCCTGGATTAAATAATCTTAGATAAAATGTTGATCAAAGTGGTTTGAATTTAATTTAATAACGTTAATTATTTTTATAATATTAATCATTTTATAAAAGCATGAAAGTACTAGAATGGCAATGCCAATTTTGTTTGAAGACATCTGGGTTTGATATCAAAAGATGAAAATGTGTTGTTAGATCAGATCTATATTTGCTAAACAACAAAGAATATGATTTTTAGGTGAGCAAAAGTATAGGGAACAGATCATGTCAAAGAATAAAATAAAGTATGTAACACTTAACGTTTAGCTGCATATCATTCACTTGCAATAACTTCATCAAGCTTGTGACTCAGCGACCTCACCTAACTGTTGCATTGTTCTTTTGTGATGCTTTACTTGACTTTTACTGGTTTTAATGCAGCTTCTTTCAGTTGTTGTTTGTTTTGGGGGGTTTCTCCCTTCAGTCTCATCTTCCCTGATTGATTTGTCCAGTTTAAATCCTTACACTTTTTGCATTTTGTTGTGTCGGCAGTGTGTTTTGAGTATTTAACTTGCTGAATCATGAAGTTTCTCCAAATCAGATTGGATGCATTTTTCTGTAAATTAGCAAATTGTTTCTGTAGACCTCATTCTGCTGCTACCATCACGGGTTACATCATCAAAAAACATTAAGTAAGCCTGATCCAGAAGCAGCCATCAAAGCCCAAGCCATGACCCTACATCCACCCTGCTTGACTGATGGAATGTTTTGGATCTTTAGCCTTTCCATTACATTAATAAAGGTTAATGTTGATCCCAGAATCTCATAAGCAATTCCTACTGCTGATCACTGGTTTCAATCTTGTGCTGTGGCCTCTATATTTCTGCTCTTGAAGTCTTCTTCGAATGGTGGATAATGAGACCTTCACTCCTGCCCTGTGGAGGTTGTTGGTGATATCACTGACTGTCACTGTGTTTTCTTCACAGCTCACAATGTTTGCCTAATGTGTGCGCACTGGCTCTGAATGATTTTCCATCTTTTCTTTGCAAAAAGTCTTGCTTTTTCCCTATAGACATCTCTCTGATCTTCATATTGGTTTATCCTTTTTAACAATAAATGCAGGTGAAACCCAGATTTGATATTCAGAGCTATTCAGTGTTTAAACAATCATTTTAATAGGATACACCTAGCAACAAAAAACACCTCTCAGCCACATCTCTTGAAGAATACACACTGCAAACAAACACACAAACTCAAACCAAATTGTCTTGACCATGTAGGTACAGCACTTTCAGAGGGGATAGTATGAGTTAGCTGAAAACAAACTGCTGTGGTGAATTAAAAGCTTTATGCTGTGCTGTCACTGGTTTTAACGCTTTGTGTTTGACTGCATCACAACACCCAATTGTTGACCATATTCTTATCATGTTATCTGTGTATTCTTATCACACCTCATCATGCTTTATTCCTTACTTATCACACTTTTCATAACCAAAATTGAATCTGTACAAAGTTTTACTATATGTGTTATGACTTCAGGGCAGAGTTGTATGGAAACAGATGCGAGTTTCTGTGTGATCAAGAGGAGGATATTTTTTCTTGGTTCTGTTGATTTTTCCCCATCTGTATGTTGTGCACATCCTCAACTAGAGAGAATTAGTTTGCACCATAGTCTGCAGCTTTTTTGCAGCGTTTATTTTTAGCCATGTTTTCACACCCCTCCAAACACTGGAGCAGAAGAATGTAGGAAATGGGAGAGAGAGATAAACAGGCGCTTAATTAAAAGCTCTTTGTTAAAAGCAGGGAATGGCCAGACACTGTCACAGCCTTCAAACCTTTTTTTATTGTTCACAAAATAGGTCACATGTAAATGAGAAGAGCCAGATGTGTATGCAATGGGGGTGAGAGAGAGAGACAGAGAGAGAAACATTTGTAGATGAAGAAAGAGTGCACAGAGTGAGACCAAATGAAAACGCAGTCATAAGCCTCCTACTCTCAGCAAGCGTCATCAATAACGAGTTGTCACTTCTTCAGATGTTTCAAACTTGTGAAAATATTTTGCTTTAATCCAAGCAGCAGTTTATCTTTATGCAAAAAAAAATATCTTTTTTTTTTTTTTTCATGGTTTTCAAAGAGTATCTTTAGTTGGATGTGAGAGGACGACTGACCTGGGCATGCAGAGCAGCATCAGAAAGAGTCACTCATGAGCATGATCATAAGGTTCTATCTGGGTTGAGAATCAAAGGGAGAATTGATCCTTGTATATAATATTAAGATCCCAAATTCTCCACAAGCATGAAACATGGAGCAGTGAAGCGAGCTTCAACACATGACATCACTTCAGTCTGACAAGCACCATGTACTCATACATGCCCACTTTATCTCCTCTTAATCACCAGCATCGACACTGCTCATGACTCAAGTTGATTTCTAAAACTTTAAAGCAAGGAAATCTTACAGTTGGCCATTCTCAATCCACTCCATTTATACATCATAGGAGTGCCTCATTATTAATCCAGTTTCCAGAGCTGTAGTATTTGACTCCAAATTATAGTAGAAGAATGTTTTTCTGATCATGGATTACAGTGATTAAGCCATTGACCTGCACCCAGGACCTGCAGGCTGAATAACAGAAAAGAATCGCCAGAATCAAAAATCAAGGTCTATTGAAATAAATTACAAATAATAATAAACTATGCTTCCAGTGTGGGCATATAAAGTTAGATTTTTGTTTAATTCATATTTTTGTTTCTACTCTTGCAGTTAGTAGTAGTTGTGTGTGCACACACACACTTACACAATTTAAACAGAAGCAAATGATCACATGTATGACACAAACACCATTATGTCCATTAAGTCCCCCACCACACACACACACACACACACAAAAGCAAGCGCACACACACAAACACACACACACACACACACATTGCAGTACTGACCCCAGCATGAGTTGTAACAGAGGGGAACACAGACGGCCCGTTATCTTTGAGCTGAGCACTGAGTCCAAGCAAGCCAGACACTTGCTGTGTCTTTAGGGAGGTGGTAGGCGTTAAAGGCTTTTCATGTAACTCTTCTTTTGTCTGTGCATCTCCCCTATGAACAGCAAACAGGACACTACCCTAGTATCCAGCTCACCAGAATCAGGTCATGTGCTTAGTGAAAAAAAAGAGCCCAATCAGACAGGGAGTAAAAAGTGGCATGGTGCTAGCCAAGCTATGTTTCATTTCAGTGTCATTTCTAATGTAACATAATGTGCTAAATGAATAACGAGAGTGGGTAATGAGATACAGACTCTGTCTCAAACTGTCATGTCATCAAAACAGAGAAGAGAATTTACACACTCAGTACCGATGACAGTGGACAGATTTAAAATGTTTAAAAAGACACTGACAAAAAGAAATGTGGCCAACAGAACAGAACGCTGTCATATCCTTGCTGATATAAGAGCTAACAGAGATTGTTGAGTTGAAGAGATGATGATGATGATGATGATGATGATGTGTGTTTAAAGTGAGTTTTACATCAGATGACAAGAGTCATTTGTGACATCAAAGTGAACACTCATTTCCGATTGATTAGTTTACAAATATAAAGGCAGTCCGGCGGTTTAAGTGTGTAGAGTGTGTATTTCCTCCCTGTGTTTTAGGAGTTTCCTCTATGTACTTGAATTTCCTCACCAAGTCCAAAGACATCCGTTGTAGGCTGATTGCATCTCTAAATTGTCTGTATTGAGCGATTGTGGTCTGTGATGGGTTGGCACCCCATATAGGGTGTCTCTTGCCTTATACCCCGAGATATTACTTTATACTCCAGTTTTCCTGAGACCCTGATTAGCGGTACAGAAAATGTAATGCAAACATATACAGCATGGTACACATGGCAATCTTTATATATGTGCATATACATAACATACTAACCAGACACTCATTGTATGGGAGTATTGCTCTAGAGTGATTTTCTTTTAGCGGGTAATTGCGCTGTTATGATGATATATGGATACATATTACATTACATTATGTGTTTTAGTAGTTCAGTCTTCACTATTGACAGACTTTACTGTTAGTCTCAGTAACTAGCAGCTCACTTTAAAATGCAGTTTTATCTCTGATGTATTTCTTTTATTAGAAAATATTATTCAGTGTCATGTTGACATTTTATTCAATTGACAATTATCAGACCTAAATACAGCAAAATATTGCAATACATGTTAGACAATGAGCACATTTTTCTAGGGTATTATGATACAGTATTTCATCATATCGTTCTCTGTGTGCTGATACACAGCCATCACGCTCGAGTGTGTGATCGAAAATGAGCGCTGTGTTCAGGATAGCTTGATCTACAAACACACACACACACACACACACACACACACACACACACACATACACACACATACACACACAAAGAAATGCTTGAAACAATCTGTGAGCACTGTTGTTTTTTTATTTTCTTTAAATCCAATTATACTTAATTTACATAGATTTTTATATTTGTAATTAATGAATTTGATACTATGCAGCACTATCATTTTTCTCTGTGCCTGTTTTCTATACTCTACACTTTACTTGCATTTATCATTATCATTTATCATAATTTCTGAAAAATGGATGAAAACATTCACCAACCCTGACTTTTTCTTTCTTTTCTTTTCTCTTAATATATCAATATCCTATTTATTACGATTATGCAAAAGATGCTAATGGAACAGTAAGGTTACAGGGTGAAGAGGTGAAGAAGGTACAGGAGTTTAAGTACTTGGGGTCAACAGTCCAGAGTAATGGAGAGTGTGGGAAAGAGGTAAAGAAGCGAGTGCAGGCAGGTTGGAATGGGTGGAGAAAGGTGTCGGGAGTTCTGTGTGATCAGAAAATATCAGTGAGAATCAAGGGGAAGGTGTACAGGACAGTGGTGAGACCAGCCATGCTGTATGGTTTAGAGACAGTGTCACTGAGGAAGAGACAGGAGTCAGAGCTCGAGGTAGCAGAGCTGAAGATGTTGAGGTTCTCTTTGGGAGTGACAAGATTGGACAGGATTAGGAATGAGTACATCAGAGGGACAGCTCATGTTGGACGTTTGGGGGACAAAGTTAGGGAGGCCAGATTAAGATGGTTTGGACATGTTCAGAGGAGGGACAGTGAGTACATTGGTAGGAGAATGTTGGACATGGGGCTGCCAGGCAGGAGGCAAAGAGGAAGGCCAAAGAGGAGGTATATGGATGTAATAAATGAGGATATGAAGCTAGTGGGTGCAAGGGTTGAGGATGCAGAAGATAGGGATAGGTGGAGAGAGATGATTCGCTGTGGCGACCCCTGAAGGGAAAAGCCGAAAGAAGAAGAAGAAGAAGATGCAAAAGATGCTAATATGTAACTAAGTGGTGCATTATGGGATCACTGTGGTGTGAGGATTAGGGAATATTAATTCAGATGTAGCCTACAGCCATGGTGAAACTAAAATGGCCAAACCAATAAATATTTCATCAGGGGCAACTGAGGATAATCAGTCAGCTGCCCACAGGACAAGCTCAGCTGTGTACAGGAAGACTCCTATAAGAAGAGAGGCTGTCTTAAACCCCTCTAACACCCTAGAAGTAACAGCTTTAATAGTGTGACTTGTCAGCTGACACATTTCAGATTTGAGTTTTATGCATTTTGACACCTCCATTTTAGGGAGCAGTGTAAATGTGCAGAAACTGAGCATAGAAGAAATGGTTGTAGATGTTCTGGCATCTTAAACAGAACAGGATTATAAAACAGAATTATTGTAGAGTGTAGAAGAAACAACAAAACAAAAACACACTGTTACAAATTACATTAAACCTTGAGAAAATCTCTTTTCTTATCCAGCACAAAACTAGGCTTTGCCTGGATTGAGACACACATTCCCTGTGCTGTGATTTTCACATATAATAACATGGTTATGCCAGAATCAATAATACATTACAAACTACATTACCCATCAGCCCCAGCATGTCATGTTTCCCAGTGCTCACTCTCACCTGTTCTGTATTACCCCAAATCAGCACCCCTTCTTAAGTCTTGGTATGTTTCATTGATAAGCTTTTGTCATTGTTTTGTGTGTGTTCTTGTGTGTTCCACAGCCTTGCTCATAGTCTGCCTGTTTTTGTGTTATGTCTAGTGTGCGTTTATGTTTCATGGTTATGGTTCTTGTTGTTCTTGTTTCATGGTTATTACTTCACTATTGCTCTAAGCAAAAACAAAAAAGCTTTTGCATTTCTTTCAAATTCAGAGTAAAAGCATCGTTTTTGTTTTGTGATTTTTTCAGTTAATTTTCCAACACACTACTATTCCTCAATCATAACAGTACATGCCAGGATTGCCAGTTTATTTCTGTTTGATGAGTGATTGACAAGCTAATAATGTAGTTAGTTGTGAACAGCATCTTGGAATATGTCACTCTGTATGTGTCTGATACAGTCTAATGTCTGGCAAAATATTTGCTCACAAGTAATTATGAACCATGCTCTGTAATTTGTAGTGCATCTGTGTGGCAAAGTGGCAAACAAAAAAAAACAACATACTGTAATAAAATGTATGTTGTTTTGTTGTTTTACTGTGGTCAGATAAATATGATGACACATTTTACTACCCTTGCAGTGTGTAAATGCTTTCCCTATTAGCTACATGACGTCAGTCAAGGTCACCCAAGGTATGTACAGTGAGGCCCAAAAGTCTTGAGAGCAGTAGTGGAAATCCATTTCTTTTAGAAATAATACAACAATTTGACGACATTAGTGAAAAGTAGGATCTTTAAAATACTAAATGTTAAAAAGTGAGTTTTTTAGCATTTAGTTTGTCCCCTTTTTTGTTTTAATGACAGTCTGGTTTCAAGCACGACTCCACAAGTTTGTGTAAAACCTTATGATTCATTTTAGATCAAATCCATCAGAATGCTTCAATAGAAGAGATTAGACATGAGGAAAATCGGAACTTTTGTACAAAGCAGTTAACATGATCAGTATCATATATTCGCTTACAATTTAAACAGAGACCCAGGAACAGAGCAGAATCCAGAATATTCAAGATATTAAACTTTTACTTTCCAAATTCTTAAATCTTCTGTTTATTTCCAATTTTAAATGAAAAAAAAAAAAAAGATTTTGAATGATCTCTAGTGTTCCATACTCTATGTATTTATGATGAATGAAAATCCCATGTGTTTAATGGTTAAAGCAGGATAAAGATTAATGTGTTCAGCACCAAAAACAAGTGCAGATACTTCATCCTGATGTCCTCTGTTTTCCAGTAATGTGTAATATATAAACTGAGAAATCTCTCCATGATCAGGGCAGGTTTTGGCACTAAGTTGCATCAAGTTTATTTAAGACTGGCCTCATTAGTTTTGTAAGTAAGGTTTTAAGTGAGGTGACACAGATCTGAGCAGAGCAGAAACCTGGGAGAGTGCCAGACCCTGGGCTGTTTTAGGACTGATAATGGCCCAGTAATGTCCTTTCTCCAGAGACACTTAGGTCAGTGCAAAAACTACACAAAGCCAACAGGACATCCAGACTGCACATTTGTTTTGTGGAGTTTCGACCTTAAAAAATTAAAGAAAAGCATGAGGTTTCTCTAGTAATGGTTTAATTATGTGGCTGGATTTAGCTTCTTGTATCAGACTTATTAGTCTTTATGGTTTATAATTCATTACAGATCAGGTCTTGTGCACTGAAAATTGGGAGTATGTGTTCGGTCAGATTTAAGAGAAAATATTACGTATAGTTTCTTGTGAAAACATGATTTTATTGCTTATACTAAATTTAATTTAAACAAGTATCTAATCCAATAGTGTAAAATGTGTGTAGTGATTGTTCTTAATTTATGTATTATTGACGTGATGCAGTTACATGAGGATGTTGGCACTCACAGGAAGACATGACTATAGTATTAATTGAACTTTATTAGCTTTTGTTTGGTATAATTAGTGCAGTGGTTCATGTCACTGCCTTACAACGTCATGGTCATGAGCTTGCTTGAGTGTTCAGATTTATTCCGAGGCTTTAAAAAATACATGATCAAATTCAAGATTCAAGAGGTTTATTGTCATATGCATAGTGAAAACACAAAGATTTAGACCATACAATGAAGACACCTGTTGCCTCATGCTGCCTACACAAAAACAATGTTACTGTAACACACTCAACACAATTCTGTGGAACAGATGGACACATTTGTATTAAGCAAATTGACTAAAGGATTTTTTTTCAGTGTGCACTACATGCCTACTGCATCTGATTGAAAGGAGTCTTGAGTCAATGAGTAAATCTGATCAAATTGGCCATATGTATAAATATACAATAGAGGTGAATAATAAACTCATAGCCAGTGCATAAAAGGGTTTTGTTTTCCTCTACTCTTAATATTTGTGGTCTGACATGCACAAAGTCTAAGTGTGTTTGATTTATACACTATTGTCTATTGGGACAATGATCTGAAGATGTGTCTTAACTTTGGTTCATAAAAGATTTATGAGAGTAGTGCTGGCAGACACTGCACAGAAAACACCAGGAATATTTCATCTTTTTCATTTCATGGCTTTGTTATAAAATAAGAAGCTACTACTGTGTTGTGCATTCATAAATCATTGTTATCAGTTACATTTTCGTTGATAATCAAATTTTTAAAGCTAAGGATAAAAAGAAAAATCACAGAGAAAACAATTAATGTGAGGAGGATATGACAGTTAGCAGCTTTGAAAAAAAGCCTTTATTTTAACCACACTTTATACCACACAATCGATCATTTGTTTGATTTATGATACATTTAATAGCATAAAGATGACTTAACTTTTTTTTTTTTGTTTGTTTAGAACAATGGATGAACGCTAAGAGAAACATGATATTCAAACAAACTGTTCTGTAGGAGGGCGTCTTCACAGTGAAATAAATGTTTTAATTTCAACATTTCCTAGTACTAGTTCTTTTAATTAAAATTATGCAAATTTAGCCATATTTAATTGTTTATAAAGCATAAAAATGCATTTGCACAAGCAAAAGTAAATTTGGGAAAAAATATATTAAAAATGGCTGTGAAATTTTTGGTAATCAATTCTTCCTGTATTGTGTATTGTATTGTGTACTCTTTATATAAGTCATACATATTTGTGTGGCAGTTTGGGAAAATCTTTCAGTTAAATTATGTCTCTTGATGTTCACTGTGTCAGAAGATCACAGAGCCAGAACAAAATTTTTTTTTTTTTTTTTTTTGTCCACATTTCAGCAATTCTTTCAGCAAGAATGATCATTCTTCCTGATCAGTTGAACCTGCTCTTGTCTCTCCTCCTACAGGACAGTGCCGAGAATGAGGTGGACAGGAACAAATGCTGCACACTCTGCAATATGTTCTTCACATCTGCCATTGTGGCTCAGTCGCACTACCAGGGTAAAACACACGCTAAGAGAGTACGCCTTGTTCTGGGAGAGCAGCCCAGCTTACCTACCCCCACAGGTCAGATTAATATGAGCAATGTTTATTCATCATAATTAACATCTGAATGTGCTGTGTGCTTCTTGCTGTGGATTTGATTACAGTAAAGTCTGTATAAGCCAGGGGTTACGCTACGTAATGCACTAGCATATTAAAATTATTTTCTTAACTATTAAAAATTTATTCTTGTAGCAAGCTCTGAAAAGCTGGTCAGTAGAGGCTGCATTAGCTGTGGTCAGCAGAGCCCTGGAGCTATGCAGATAGCATGCAGAGGCGATGATGCACTGTAAAATAGTCAGCAGACTGGAATTAGGTACACAGCGATGTGCTCTTTCACCAAGTCATGAATCAAAGTTAGACTGTAAATACTGGCGCAGGGGATTGGTGTACTCTAAAGGTAAATCCTGTGTGGCATGAAGCTCAGGCTGAAGGCATGCTGAGACAAGCAGCCTTTATTTAATACCTCCTGGCCTGACGCTTAACTCAGACTGAACTGAATTCAGGCTCCAGACTGCATGGAGACAATGGATACTGAACTGTTCCACTGGGACCTGAGCACCTCAAGACAACTAACTTCTACTAACACTAAACTAATTTCATTTTATTCCTCAGACAAGTGACTAAATCTGCAGCTTCATTTACAATTACAGTGACACTTTGCACAGTAAGTCCTCTATATATCAGGATCAGTGTACAGTATCTTGTGCTTTTTGCACCTGCTGCAAGCGAGGTTGAATTCTCACGAGGCTGGTGTGTGACGTGGCATCCCAGGTCACAGTCAGTGTGAGTGTGAGTATGCACAGGGCTGACGCTTTCTGACAGCACCATTAATCTTTATGCCAGTGGCAATATCCCACTCCATTCAGCTTTCAATTCCAATGTGAGCCCGGCAGCAGATAATAGACTAACGCTATTAGTGTTGCGCCAATAGATATTATCATATATTGCAATCACTTAAGTAAAACCTGGACTGTTATTTCACAAATTATCACATTCTTTTGATTTTCTCTCACAATGGCACAACACCTATTCACATGTATTCACATCCATATTTTGCCAGCACACAGCTTCCCAAGGAGTGTTGCTTCTATTTTATCTACCCATATCATTTAGGTACCGTTTTATGCAATAGGAAAGACTGAGCCGAATTATATCGAAAGAATATTTCTCTATTTACTGTGTATTAACTGAATATTGCACACTGTTTAACTAGATACCGCTAGATTAAACACTTGGAACATTCACTATAATGTGGAATCATTTTCCGTTTATTATTTATGCTGACTATTATAGAACATTACAGTAGGAAAAACAACGTGCATGTGCATTCCTAAAACATTTCCCGATGGGCCATATTAAAAAGCTGTCGAAACAAAATGATTAACAATAAACGGAAGCTTGAAACAAGACTGTGAGATAACAGCTGAGAAAAGACACTTACCGTGATGTGGATATGCATTATTACTTGATATATTGATGTCATGTTTACAACAAAAAGCCTAAATGCCTCATCTGTGACCTGAGGAAGCATTTGACAACAGAGCAACATGATACTCATTTTAATTTACCTTTCCTTAAACCAACCTTCCAGACGTATTTATTTTTACGCTATGTTTAGCGCTAACCGGATATGCCTTAAGAACAGCCACTTCACCTGCTGCATTCATGAATATTTAATTGAAACTGTCTGTATTAGGGATGGGGGGGCATGGTGGCTTAGTGGCTAGCACGTTTGCCTCATACCTCCAGGGTTGGGGGTTCGATTCCCGCCTCTGCCGTGTGTGTGTGGAGTTTGCATATTCTCCCCGTGCCTCGGGGGTTTGTACTCTGGTTTCCTCCCCCAGTCCAATGACATGCATGGTAGGTTGATTGGCATATCTAAATTTTTTTTTTGTGTGTGTGCGCGTGTGTGTGCCCTGCAATGGGTTGGCACTCCATCCAGGGTGTATCCTGCCTTGATGCCCAATGACACCTGAGATAGGCACAGGCTCCCTGTGACCTGAGAATAGTTTGGATAAGCGGTAGACAATGAATGAATGAATGTATTAGGGACGTGTTGAAATCCTGGCTGTTGAAAAGGTTTTTTTAAAAAAAAAAGCAAAGGGAGCCAAATGAGGATCATTTCACTCAAGGACACAGGTTTATAATTGATGGCATCTGATTTAATTATGGTCAGCTTAGTTCTGTGAGTGTTTAATACCTACAATACCTTGTAATGTTTTTTTTTTTCAATTAATCAGTAATTAATGAATGCTTTAAATTAATGTTTATCTGTTTTTAAAGCATTCATTCTGTTGTGTCTGTAGCGCAGTGTTCACAGTGAGCATCCTCTTAACATTTTCAGTACTGTTTGATTTTTATAGTATATAGCTATTTAAGAGTAAGGTCTTATAATCACACTATTCAGTTTCAGTGGGTTCTGGTTCCTTTCAGGTTTCTTTCTGTTGTCATTTCAGGGAGTTTTTTCAGTGCTACTGTCACCTCTGCCTTTCCAGAGCTTTCTCATTTAGGTATCTAAAAACACATCCTTTTTTTGTAAAGCTGCAGTGACCGGTGCTATATCAATAAAATTGAAGTGAATTGAATTAGGCACAACAGATACAAACAGGTACGTCATCTGTAGAGACCTGCATGACCAATTAATACGATTACAAAACCATGTGTCAATGAGGAAAATGGAAACAAATGAAGAGCCTTCACCAAAGGAAATATCTTTGGACAGTGTTTTTGGCTTATAACACAGAAGTGAAGAGAGTCATTGCTGTAGCTGATATAAACCTGCTAATAGCAAAAAGAGAAAGTGATACAGTAAAGTTGTTGTTGTTGTTGTTGTTGTTGTTGTTGTTGTTGTTGTTGTTGTTGTTGTTATTATTTCGGCTGCCTCCTATTCAGGGTCACCACAGCAGATCATTTGGCACAGGTTTTAAGCTGGATTCCCTTCCTTTTGCAACCCTCCCATTTTATCCTGGTTCGGAACCAGCACAGAGAGTTAACTAAAGTGGTACAGTAAAGTAGTGGTCTAGAAATAAAACAAAATGAATAAAAAAACAAAGACATACATACATACATACATATATACATAACACCTGACCAGAATGGAACATGTGTAACTATAACTATAACATTTTATCATATAAATATAAATCAAATACAATTTTAACTAGTAATATTTGTGTAATAATGATCACTGACAAGATGCATGATCAAAAAGACATGTTTGCACATATTGCAATAATTCTACATATGATAATCATTATACACCAAACAAACAAAACCACCTAAAATATTGAAATATTCACAGGCATTTAACAGCTCAGTTTTCCCAAACGCAGTTTTACTCAGAGGCAAGAGGCAAGTGTACTCTTTTTAATACCATTTCCACTTAAAAAGACACATTCATGATCACAAACAAGCCTATTCCTATTAAAGTAACTGCTGAGTGCATTCATATAGAGAATGAATGAAAAAGAAAGACAAGTGCAATCAGTAGAAAGGTTTGTGGAGGTGATGTAATGATGTAATGTGTGGACTGGAGTTGGTGCTGATGTGGATTGTGGATCTGTAGCGATGGAGCTGGATGTGATATAAGTACATGATGTAAATATTAGAAGTGACAGTATGTTTTTGAAGGTCAGGGTCATACTAATGAAGGATCAGCTTGAAAATGACGCATGTGTTGTACGGTATGGAAAGAGAGGAGGAAATAACATTATTCTGATTGACAGGTAAATGTACAACACGTCCATAAGCTTTGATTGATGATTATTATTAAAACATTTACATTTAGCACACGACCTTATCTAGAGTGACTTACATTTTCAATACAACTGAGCCTTTTTTGGGGTTAAGGGCCTTGCTCAGGGGGCCAGTAGTTGTAGCTTGGTGGACCTGGGATTCAAACACACAACCTTCTGATCAGTAGTCCAATGCCTTAACCACTAAGCTACCACATCCCCATGGTAAGTTAAAAGCATGTCAATGTCTCAATCACAGCATAGTCCAACTATAATTATGTTTAATGGCCTCTTTTGTGAACTGGCATGTTATACTTATTTCAATTAAGCCATACATTAGTAACTAAGTGCCTGGTGTAACTCATTGTGGTGCAGATGGGTTTATTCACTTAGTGTGAATGTTGTCTAGAAGCTTCAACTTACAACAAATAATGTTGACATTATTGTGGTTATCATATATTTTTTTAACAAATAATTAAAAACCTCAATCTGTGAAAGTAAATATGAATCAATTTCCGAAGCAAGCTTCAATCACCTCAGACTTTTAGACTGGAAATGAGCCAGTGCTGGGGAAAGCTGTGAGTTTTTGTGCTAAAACTTGGCAGCAATGTGGGTAGGTTTGTTTCCATTTAATCACAGAGAGGCACATTTGTTTTCATGTAGTTCACTCAGTGGCCATATTTGATTATGCTCTATTTCAAAGACAGTACAAAGATGCCTAACACTTATAGGGGAGATGGAATATATTTAGTCTGTTAGTCTTATTAAGCTCATTTTCCATTCATCAGACTGCAATTTTCTTGCAAGCAAGATATCAAAGGCTAGACAAACAGAACATTCTTCATCAACATGTACATCTGTTACCTTCACTTTTACTTTAAACTCTCCACTTTTCTTTTAGATAGAGTCGAATTAGGGGGGAAATGATGTTTTAAGTGTAATGCAGAGTTTTTAATAAGAACCGAGTTTTAGAACTGAGTGATAATAATGTTGACATCTCTCAAGACATCATTGAAACAGGGAAACAAAGTACAAGTAAATGCAGGAGAGATTAAATTCAAAAGTATATTTGATGAAAATGAACACTTAGAGCTCATAACAGGTGTGGTAGATGTGCATTGGTGGTGACAGTTGAGGCTTTGTAATAAAGATGCCTTAGAGAATGAGTTAAGTGGCCAATATCTTATCATCTCTCTGTACTAGAAACTCATCTCCTGCAATACACCACTATGCACTGTCAGGCTTTCTCAGTAAAAAGCTCTTCCTCATGCATTGTGCATGCAGCGAGAGAGAGAGAGAGAGAGAGGAGAGAGAGAGAGAGAGAGAGAGAGAGAGAGAGAGAGAGAGAGAGATAGGGAGAGAGAGAGAGAGAGAGAGAGAGAGAGAAGTTTTCCTGTCTCTACTTTTCCAAGCTGACCTGAAAGGTCACTGTGAAGGAGTAATCCTTCCTCTCTCATTTCTCTTTTATCCTTCCCACAATTGGATAAAATTCAAATTCCAATCTTTGTTCATTTTTAATAACAGAAGACATCTTCCTAACGCCATGCACGTGTAATGAAATGTCTTACTGCAAAAGAAAGCTTGGTGAAAATTCCATTTGATCTATTCACATTGGTTTGAATCATCTCACTTATAACAGCATTGTGGGTGGTGAGAGGAGGAGAGAGAAGCATACTAGCTGTAACTATGTGTTCTTGGCTTTGTGTTGGTTCAGCATGACTAACTAATGAAGTAAATGCACAAAGCACAACCTTGACAACCAAAACATGTGACATTCAGAATCCCTCATTATGAAGCGTACATTAATGTCATGCTCTGTTATCATAGGTCTGAGGATTATTTAAAGACTATGTATAATGTCTTTTTGGCCAGTCTTCTGGCCATTCTGAAAATATTAGCATACATACACACACCCACATTACACTAATGTCTTCTCAGCAGATATATTTGATCTGAGGAAAGTCTTTTTTTTCTATGTGAAACCGTCAGATCATTGTAGCACTAGTGTAATGTATGTCCCTGTAGAGCTGCCACAGATGCACTGTACTGGAGTGCACACACAGTGCTATATTTGAGACGTTATGAATGCTGAAGCTTTCTTTCTGTCCACGTTGATATCCTAGCAACCACTGCTGCGTGCCTGGCAACCTACGCTAGGCTGCACTTGCAGTGCCTTCTTGATTTTTTTTTTTTTTTTGGCACTTTGTTCTTGTGCTTTACCTGCTCCACTTGTCTTGTGTAAATTAGAAATTAGGCTTTAATTTTATGCTCCAGCAGATGCAGGTTCTGTCCTTCCTCGAAAGACAGATGAACCTGCAATGGTGTCAAGGCCTGTGGGCTCTTTTGGGGCTGGTAACCATGGTAACAGGTCTATGGTGACATAGAGAGTGGGTCACCTGCAAGACTACAGTTTCTGTACTCCACCCCTTAAAAAAATGGATGGAAATTCCAAAACACGCACAGAAACATGTCTCTGGAGAGGTGCAAGTGTTCTGCTAAGCTACATCTCAATTCAGTGTTTTACACCTGGGGCAGTTACTACTTTAACAAGGCTCCAGTGAGTATGTGTGTGATTTTATAAGCAATGCATCACAAGCATAAAGATTGAGATTGTGAAGTGTCGTAACCTTCCTTCTACAGATTCAACAGCAAGCACCCCTCAGGCCACAGACCCACCACCACCACCTTCACCCTCATGGCACTCCATGGGCAATAATGGAGAAGCAGGCAAGTACTGCTGCCTATGTGGTGCCTGGTTCAACAATCCGCTGATGGCACAGCAACATTACGAAGGCAAGAAGCACAAAAGAAATGCAGCAAGAGCACGACTCCTGGAGCAGCTAGCAGGCAGTCTGGATGCCGCTGAGAGCAGAGGTGAGTTGGGTGTTTGAGGGCTTAGGCAGCTTGCCAAGGTGGGTGGAAAAGGGGAGAGAGGAGAACAGTGGGGAATAAAGAGCAGAAAGGGAATTAAAAATAAATTATTTTAATGATTTTAAAAAATTAAATAATGCAAGTTCAACAATCAGTAACAGGTTGCTTGCAATCGCGCTCTTAGGTCGCGGTGCCTCAGTGATTAAGGCTCTGAGTTACTGATCAGAAGCTTGGGGGTTCAGGCTGCCACCGTTTGACCCTTGAACAAGGACCTTGAAATTCGATCTGCTCCACTGATGCCATATCACTGCTGACCCTGCGCTCTGACCCCAGCTTCCTAACAAGCTGGAATATGTGCAGAAAGAAAGAATTTCACTGTACTCTAACCTATATGTGACAAATAAAAGTGAAATCTTTGCTGTGTTTCATTGCCAGCAACGAGAGTTAAAGAAAGGATAGAATAAAAATGTGAACCATTTGGAGTCACCAAATCCTGTACTGGGAAAATAGACTGCTGCTGTAGGGGATCAGTGTCAATTTCTTCCCTGCTGGGGTAACAGGTGGCATCAAGTGTAACTAAAACACATTTTGACCAACCAAATGACATTTGTTATTCATTTCTAGCTTCCAAAGAAAGACATGTTTTTTTTATTTAGGATGAAGATTTTACTAGATACTAGGCATCACTGGTCAATTTGATTCTGTTCTCTTACGCTTCAGGAAAAAAATGTGGGCTTGTGTTTTGTTTTGCATTTGTTAAAGTACACCTCTCTAAGCTCTATAAGCTCAGTGTTCATCTAGCACCAGCATGCTGGAATGCTTGTCACAGAGCCAGCAAGACATTGTCCAAAGACAGCTAACAGAGGATCAACAGGTATATGGTGATCTTTCTATAGACAGAAACACCACAAGCTGGATATATAAAAAGTGTGAGCCAAGAAGTCATAGTTCATTTTCACAGCTGTTCTGTAATCAAGTCTGGCATGAAGATTACAGAGTATTTAAATGTTGTCAGGGGATAAATATATTGTATTTGCACCAACAGCACATATTTTATCCGAAGAGAACATACAGCAACCGCGGTGTGTATTCTGGCTGTCAGAGATGCTTCTGAAATAGTTCACCGACACGGCACCGATAAAAATTCTTGTTACATATCAGATTAACAAGCATCTTAAAAATCTGGAACTCTAGAATCATGCTATAGGGAGCAACCAAATGAACTGATGTCCTTGTTTATAGCATTCCACTGTGAATGTCACCTTCTATTTAAATCTCACCGAAAATATTTGCTGTTGATTACAACACCCTGCAATGGGAGACACACAAGTAACGCCTCTAAACTGGTGTTGTTGGAACAGCTGAATGTAGCCTGAGAAACAACATGGCTCATCCTCTCGCTCTCTCTCATCAAAGTGAAAGAGATCTGCTAAGATTCGTCTTCTCTTTGCACTGCTAAACCTGAGCATGGCTCTCCCAAAACCTTGTCACCTTGAGTTTGGCTGCTCCTCAGGGTACTGTCAGAGCTCAGAAAGCATGCCACATCTCATTCATCATCCTGATTAGAAGCCCACAACATGAAGGTGTAGTGTGTGTGAGCTGAATGCACGTGAAACACACAGACACAAGTACGAAGCACTGCATCTCTTTTATCTTTCCATGCGTGTGGTTTGTTTGAGAGCCAGTGGCTCATTTAGAAGACCTCCCATTTGTTCAAGCCATCAGTGAAGTGACTGCTGGGAGATTACAGCCTGGTCTGTTTATGTGGAAGCCACTTCAGTGTAATAGCCTTCTTAGTGAGGCTTTATTTTGATGTTGAGATCATGGGGACCTTGCTGGTGTGAAGCAGGTATTAATTTCCCCTAAGTATAAAGGAGAGCTAGAGATCCTTATGGGAAAACACTACACATATGATTTGGACTTACAGATAGTTTGCCAAATTTAAAATTATTAAAAAATAAATAAATAGGAAAAAAAGAGGACTGCTCTTTTTTTTTTCAAAAAGATTTAGGACTGCTCTTTTTAATTGTTTGTCCCCAGATGGTTCATACTGTGATTTGAGTGCTCATGTGTGCAAATCTATCCGTATCCAGTTTTCACTGCAACCAGCCTGATCATCAAACATCATGTTTGACATTGCTATTTATATAAACCCATACTGTGAATTCAGTATGATGTGGCGATACTGTAACAGACCAGACCCCTTCTTTCAATTCATTAACTATGTCACTGAGTTCACTAATGCGACTAATTGCCCTTTGCTTTTTATCATTGTCCCGCTCATGAAAAAGTCTGCTGTGCTTTTGTGTCTTAAATGTACATGGTATGAGAAGGTAGAATTGAAAATGACTGTGCTATACATCGAGTATAGTGATGCTTTATATCAGCTCTGGAGCAATTTCAAAAAAGTGCCAAGATGGAGCTTTCTTTCCTTCTCAATTCAACCAAGACAGGTCTGAAATGGAATTCATCAGATTTTTTTAATTTTATTTATTTATTTATTTTAAGATTCGTAGCAAATTACCCAAGGAAATGTTTTAAGTTGATTTCATAAAAAAAAGGAAAAAATACTATTTGAGGACTATTCTTTTAATCTATGTTTGTTCCCAGATGTTTCATTTGAGTGTTTGTGTGGTTCACTATACACTCAAATTACAGATTATCTGGTTCTGTCTGTCATTTTTTTCATCTTTATATCAAATTACCCAAGGGAAGGTATTAGACTGATGATCTTACATCTTAAAATAAAAGAAGATTTGAGGACTGCTCTTTTAATATCCGTTTGTCCCTAGGCGGTTCATACTGTTATTTGAGTGCTTGTGTGCTTCACTGTGCACTCAGATTACAGTATGAACAGCCCAGTTATATGGAGCTATGGCTATTGTTAAAAAACTACGAGCATTTACATTTACATTTCTGGCATTTGGCAGACGCTCTGATCCAGAGCGGCATACAAAAGTACTTTAAAATCTCTATCAATTATTACATTGATAACACCGGTTCACAGTAGGTCACAGACTTAGGATACCATGAGCCTAAAAACTGAGGGTTTCTTTTTGTGTATATTTATATATTTATAAATATACACTTTGTATATATATATATATATATGCATACAACATACAACAATACATAATTGAATACCAATAAGTAAAATCAATGCATCATGTTTGGGTTACTATTTATATAAACTCTTTGTAAATACAGTATAGTGTGACTAGACTGTAACAGATCAGATCCCTGCTTACAGTCGTTAACTAGGTTACTGTGAAACAGGGTCTATGTACTGTACCATCTGCCTTGGCCTATGGAAGCTAGCATGCTCTCTTCCCATTGACTGATGAAATGAACCTCTCACCTGCCTCTCAAAAGGCCTGGATGACTTATTACTGTGATGGAGAGGAAATAGAATGAGTGAGTCTCTCCTCTCCATGGGGTACAGCACCACATTAATGTGCTACATTACAAATGAGAGTCATCTTGGATCTATGAAGAAGAGCCCATGTCAAAAGTCAGCCCACACACTATGTATGTATTACATAGATACAACACAAACAGTTATAGTGTATCTTTCAGCATATTTCTTTACCAGCATTCTGGTGAAGAAACTGGCGATTTCATTAGTCGAGGTTTAAGATGTGAACTGCAAATATGAATTGATTACTTAAAATGAACAGACAATGTGTTGCAAATACAGATATGAATAGATAGATAGATAGATAGATAGATAGATAGATAGATAGATAGATAGATAGATAGATAGATAGATAGATAGATAGATAGATAGATAGATCATTTTGGATTCAAATCTGCATATAAACACATATGCAAATATTTGGAACACTAAACAGATACAGACAGCGGCAACACCCTTAATCAGGGCTTATATACTTTTATTCTGTTCACTAATGTGACTAATTGCATTTTGTTTTTTATCATTGTGCTACTCATGAAAAATGGAGAAGGAGATGAGAAGGAGAATTGAATATAAATATGCTCTATGTACATCAAGTATTGTGATGCGTTATAGCTATGCCAGTGACTTGGCATCTTATATGTCTTATACTTCAAGCAGCTCTGAAGCAAATAAATCTTAAATGAATGCCTCCAAAACAGATGAAGTGCTAAGACGGAGTTATCCCCTCTCTTTCCTTGTCAATTCACCCAAAACAAGCCAGAAATTCAGTGGAATTCTTCAGATGTTTTTTGTTCAGCTTTGTAGCAAATTACCAAAGGAAAGGTTTTAGATTGATGACCCACTTGTCTGTTTCTTTGCCTACAGCCAACACTCATCAGCAAACCTTCATCTACATCCTGTGAACATTCATCAGCTTGGGTTCTCCTCCTCCTTCTTATTCTCAGCGTAGTTCTTTCTGTCATGTGGGGCTGTTTAACTACCAGCAATCCGAAATTGCCAAGGTGTCTTGCTAGACTGGTTTATTAGCATCACACTGTGAGGGCATTAGCTGCCCACCATGCAGGAAACATTCATTAAAGAGAGCTTATTAACAGCAATAAATAATTAATCCTGCTATTAATGGAATAATGTTGCTTCATGCATATAAGGTAGAAAGGCTAATTCTGGTATTCTTTGGGCTGAGTATTAAATCCACTTAGATTCTAATGTGAAAATATGGATAAACCATTATTTATAGGCCCTTATCACAAATAAGAGGACAAAACCAAAGGCAGTGTGCAGTAAAGTGCTCACTGGATGTTCTATGGACAAAGGCAATTTAATGCACATTATTTCCCATTATAGTGATATAACAAATATCAATCTCTGTTCAAAGATAAACTTCACTGTAAAAACATCCCGAAAATATCAAAACTATTAAATATATAAACTATATGACCAAATGTTTGTGGACGCCTCACAGTTCTTCCCCCTCTTCTGGAAAGGCTTTCTACCTGATTTTGTAGTGTTTCTGTGGGGATTTGCTTGTTTGCGCCATAAGAGCATTGGTGAGGTCAGACACTGATGTTGAAGTGCAGCCAACGTTCCAATTCATCCCAATGGTGTACATTGGGGTTGAGGGCAGGGCTCTGATCTTGAGTTCCACTTGAGTTCAACTGAAGAGAAATTGTATTGCTTCAGCCAACAAAGACATTCCAGGAATTGAATATGGGTGTAATAATCAGGTGTCCACAAAATTTTGGTCACATAGTGTAGAAACTTCCATATACTCATATATACTGTATATGTATATACTATATTGTAATTGAGTTTTTAATGTTATTTTTTAATTATTACATTAAATATAGACATAACCTTGGTATATGCAGTGGTTTTCTAGGGTGCCATTCATTTCCATTACACACACAAAAACATTTGCTTCAAAAGCCATTAGTAATCCAAAGTACTTAAGCAATGTAATTACCAAGTAATTTAGGAGAATATATCAGCAGCTTTTTTGGGATAAGGGTGCTGTAGAATGTTCAATAGCAATAAATGTCACAGTTATCTGAAATAACTGTAGCAGATGTCTTACAGGAATGAAGCCACTACATGTAGTCACGTGGTTTGCCCATATGTGACGAATGAGTGTAGCTGCACTCATTCTCCTCATCTTCTCAGCTCTCGCTCTCTCCATCTCATGTGCTTCTTTATTCTGTTCATCCACCCATCTATTTTTTTAGGCCACTGCTGTTCTT
>JAUCMX010000002.1:17108212-17225712 GCA_033459395.1 Hemibagrus guttatus
AACTTGGACAGATGGAGCACTTTATCCAATCTAGCTACTCGATCCACATGTTTACCTCAGACGTATCATGCTACGCTTAGAATAATGCAAGAACATCTGCTAGAACTTTAGCCAGTACAAATGTGCGGCTGTGGGTCAGGGTTGCTCTGTGGCAGAGACACTTGGAAAAAATAATGAGATGCAGAACAATACTGAATAAGGTCAAGAGTCCCGGAAGGAAAAGTAATGGCACCCCCAACCCCTTCTATCTTCAACAATGTTTTAAAGCGACATAAAAATGGAAATGCGCTCCAACCTGTTGGCAGTGCAGTCTTGCGGTGTGCTGAGTGGCCCACCCTCCCCCTCCCCGCCCTTCATAGAGTCGTTGGGGAAGCTCCTTCTCTCCCCGCTCGGAGCTACACCGGCCTCCAGTGCACCTGCAACCAGATAAAGCACACGTTACACTCCACTCAAAATGCAAGCATCTTCATAGAGGCCGGGCTTCACGGCTTAACCCGACCACACGTGCGACCTCACAGATAATGGTGATGTGTCCTGTGTGTTTTGGGTGGCGATTCTTTTTTTGGTGTTGTTAAAGGCTAGGATGTGGAGTTTTTGAAAGGAAAAAAGTCTGCAGTGATTTGAGTGAAGTCTTTAACCGTGAGCAGCTGGCATGGAGTGGAATCGCATCGCATGCCCCCCAAGGCTTCGACGCTGTCCTTCCAAAAAGGTTATCGTAGAGCCGCTTTGTCGCTCCTAATCCGAAATTCATTACATATAGCAGTTACCACAGTTTAATGTGATAGGTTTCCTGAATGCCTGGCTAAGCTCCTTCACAGTTCACTGCTAACTAAGGACAGCATCAGTGAGGAAAGGAGACACTTTATATAAGCACGCAAGCGCCATAAACATGTATGGTGGTGCGTGTCATCGTCAAATCTAATTTACCGACCTCACAACTCATAGCACGCTGACGGATAAGCCTATTAAGTCACTATTAACTCTGCAGAAATATAAATAATAGCAGTGTGAAGACTCTTAAGTTTCTTGGCGCCGGTCAGAGCGAGAGCTTTCCTTCCAATAAGGAAGGTCAAGCAGCAGCACAGAAGAAGAATCTCAGGGTGATAATGACGAGCTCATGTCACATGACCGGGCTCGGATTGCTGTTAACTGGAATGAATGGCCACTTAGACTACGATACATATGCGTGCTCATCTGAGAGCATAGTGAAAACATGGTGAAAAAGAGAATCGGCTGCATTACCAGAAAGCCTTTAGCATGAGACACTGATGCTGCCCTAAATATTCAACAAACCTGAATAAATCTGTACAATAATTTATCAAAGTGATACATTTTCCCATCCAACCGTAGCATCTACACCTTTATGTCAACACCTAATTACTATCTACAAATCTACTGACCATTTTTTTAATTTGTGTTAAGGTACAAGGCATTTCTTTTCCTTATAGCAGCCTGAATGTTTTTAAGCTACTGCATAATCATGACATTTACATTCCATTTACATTTACAGCTGCTGGCAGGCATCATTATCCAGAAGACTTACAAAATATCCTCGTGCTAGCACAAATAGGTCAACAGATTTATCTATCTATCTATGTATCTATCTATCTATTTATCTATCTATTCATCTATCCATCTACACAATATTGCCAAAAGTTTTGGGACACCCCTCCAAATCAGTGAATTCAGATGTTGTTTGGTTTGGCTTTGCCCCTTAGTTCCAGTAAAAGGAACTCTTAATGCTTCAGCATACCAAGAAATTTTGGACAATTTCATGCTCATAACTTTGTGGGAACAGTTTGGGGATGGCCCCTTCCTGTTCCAACATGACTACGCACCAGTGTACAAAGCAAGGTCCATAAAGACATGGATGAGAGAGTTTGGTGTGTAGGAACTTGACTGGCCTGCACAGAGTCCTGACCTCAACCCGATAGAACACCTCTGGGATGATTTAGAGTGGAGACTGCGAGCCAGGCCTTCTCGTCCAACATCAGTGCCTGACCTCACAAATGCGCTTCTAGAGGAATGGTCAAAAATTTCCATAAACACACTCCTAAACCTTGTGGAAAGCCTACCCAGAAGAGCTGAAGCTGTTATAGCTGCAAAGGGCAGGCCAACTCCATATTACATTCATGTGCATGTAAAGGCAGACATACCAAAACTTTTGGCAATATAGTGTATTTATCTATCTATCTATCTATCTATCTATCTATCTATCTATCTATCTATCTATCTATCTATCTGTCTGTCTGTCTGTCTGTCTGTCTATAGTGAACTATAGTAAATAGTAAATATCCATTCATAAATATCTATCTCTCAATCCCAACAACAGCTAGTTATATCCGCTGAGACTGGATGAAAATATTTGCACTTCAGGACTTGTTTGTTTACACTGACAGTATCTGGGAGACGCCCTTATCCAGAGCAACTTCCATTTATCTCATTTATACATCTGAGCGGTTGAGGGTTGAAGGGTCTTGCTCAAACATCCAGCAGTGGCAGCTTTAGTGATCCTGAGATTCAGGCACACAACGTTTTTTAAATAGGCCAACGCCTTAACCACTGAGCTACTACTTTGTTTAAAAAACATTATTCATTCATCTTCAGTGTCCGCTTTGTCCTCATCACTGGGATGTGGGGTTTATCTCAGGAACACTGTGTACAAGGCAGGAATACAGTCTGGATGGGCTACATATTTACATGCTGGAGTTAATCCACCTTCCAGACATCTTCTCTGTTGCACTCGTGAGTGTAAATGATTATTAGTGGAGTGGTAAAAAATTGTATTTGGCTTGTACATGGGTTATGATACTGCTGAGTTGAAGACACACAAACACAAACAAACACTGCTAAGCAGCCTATAAGCAAGTTAAAAAGCTACTACTCAGAATGTGACACGTATCACGTATGTCACGGTTGTGCACCACATACACAGCAGTATTTTGTCTCCCATCAGCCACTGCATCTCGCCTGATCATGGCACACATCACATGAAAGTTTGCACCTGATTGATGTGTTGGTTTAATAAGCACTAGGATTTTAAGGTGTGACTCAATCAGCTCTTTAGTTGGTGAATCAGTATATGGTATACATGAGTTCAGGCACTTGGTAAGGACCCTGACTCACTAAGTACTGGATCAGTGATGATTCAATTTCCACCGAAGTCTCTACACACTCATGATGTAAAACCTCATCACTGCCATGTTATAAACGGGATTGACTTTCTGACATTATTTTTAAGTTGTTTTTTTATGGCACTTCAAACAGGATTGTGGGATTTTTAAAAAGTCGTTAAACATTTAAAAGTCATTAGACTCCGACAAACCATACATACAACATCGAAGTACTTACAGTAACATAAGAGACCTACAACATGTTAACAAGCTACTTACTGAGCTCCTCCGCCATTTTCCTTGAAATATCCAGTAAGAGAACCTAGGAAGCATCGACACTTCCTGGTCTTTGCAGTGCATTCTGGGATATAAACATTCCAGTGCACTTGAAAAATTTGGTGATTAAGAGCCCTTAAAATGGCCGAGCCCCTAATCAGTTTCCTAACTGCTATGAAGCTGTAAAACTATGGAGCTGATTGAGACACACCTTGAGTCATTTTTGTGTAACACTGTTTTGTGTAGCACTCTAGTGCTCTAGTGTCTGTTCTGAGTAGTGCTGTAATCTGTTCGTTTTATATTCTTTCCCTGCTCATGTTTACTTCATGCTTGGCTAGTTGATGTGTGTGTTTATATTATGTAGTCTTAATCCTTGTGTAGCTGTGTACTATATATACATTGGTATATATTAAGTACAGCTGTATATTAGATGTAGATGTGTACTGTATATTGTTGTATATTAGGTGTAGATGTATATAGGGTGTAGATGTATATCATGTGTAGATGTGTACCAGGTGTAGATGTATATTAGGTGTAGCTGTATATCAGGTGCAGATGTATATTAGGTGTAAATGTGTATTAAGTGTAAATGTATATCAGAGGTAGATGTATATCAGGTGTAGATGTATATTAGGTTTAGATGTGTATTAAGTGTAGTTGTATATCAGATGTAGATGTATATTAGGTGTAGATGTATATTATGTGTAGTTGTATATCAGGTATATCAGGTGTAGTTGTATATTAGATGTAGATGTATATTAGGTGTAGATGTACGTATCTCAGGTGTAGATTTGTATTAAGTGTAGATGTATATCAGCTGTAGTTGTATATCAGGTGTAGATGTGTATTAAGTGTAGATGTATATTAGGTGTAGATGTATATCAGGTGTAGATGTATATCAGGTGTAGATGTATATCAGCTGTAGTTGTATATCAGGTGTAGATGTGTATTAAGTGTAGATGTATATTAGGTGTAGATGTATATCAGGTGTAGATGTATATCAGGTGTAGATGTATATCAGCTGTAGATGTATATTAGGTGTAGATGTATATAAGGTGTAGATGTATATTATGTGTAGTTTTATATCAGGTATATCAGGTGTAGTTGTATATCAGGTGTAGATGTATATCAGCTGTAGATGTATATTAGGTGTAGATGTATATAAGGTGTAGATGTATATTAAGTGTAGTTTTATATCAGGTATATCAGGTGTAGTTGTATATCAGGTGTAGATGTGTATACGGTGTAGATGTATATCAGTTGTAGCTATATATCAGGTGTAGATGTATATAAGGTGTAGATGTATATCAGCTGTAGATGTGTATACGGTGTAGATGTATATCAGTTGTAGCTATATATCAGGTGTAGATGTATATAAGGTGTAGATGTTTATCAGGTGTAGATGTATATCAGGTGTAGATGTGTATTAGATGTTGATGTATATCAGGTGTAGATGTATATCAGGTGTAGATGTATATCAGCTTTAGATGTATTGCAGGTGTAGATGTGTATTACGTGTAGATGTATATCAGCTGTAGCTGTATTAGGTGTAGTTGTATATCAGGTGTAGATGTGTATTAGGTGTAGATGTATATCAGGTGTAGATGTGTATTAAGTGTAGATGTATATCAGCTGTAGATGTATATTAGGTGTAGATGTATATTAAATGTTGATGTATATCAGATGTAGATGTATATCAGCTGTAGATGTATATTACGTGTAGATGTATATTAGGTGTAGTTGTATATCAGGTGTAGATGTATATTAGGTGTAGTTGTATATCAGGTGTAGATGTATATTAGGTGTAGTTGTATATCAGGTGTAAATGTGTATTAAGTGTAGATGTATATCAGGTGTAGATGTATATTAGATGTTGATGTATATCAGGTGTAGATGTATATTAGGTGTAGATGTATATTAGGTGTAGTTGTATATCAGGTGTAGATGTGTATTAAGTGTAGATGTATATTAGGTGTATATGTGTATTAAGTGTAGATGTATATTAGATGTAGATGTATATTAGATGTTGATGTATATCAGGTGTAGATGTATATCAGGTGTAGATGTATATTAGGTATAGTTGTATATCAGGTGTAGATGTGCATTAAGTGTAGATGTATATCAGCTGTAGATGTATATTAGATGTAGATGTATATTAGATGTTGATGTATATCAGGTGTAGATGTATATTAGGTGTAGTTGTATATCAAGTGTAGATGTATATTAGGTGTAGTTGTATATCAGGTGTAGATGTATATTAGGTGTAGTTGTATATCAGGTGTATATGTGTATTAAGTGTAGATGTATACCAGGTGTAGATGTATATTAGATGTAGATGTATATTAGATGTTGATGTATATCAGGTGTAGATGTATATTAGGTGTAGATGTATATTACATGTTGATGTATCCTGGCATTGTCATCTGGGAATATGCCCGAGACATCACAAATAAAATGTCGCAAGCTTTTATTTCTGAAAGTGTCACTCCAACATGAAACTCTTGAATATGTTCATTTCTAATTAGTTTTTAATGTGAACAATTTATCATTCAGATTCAAGTGTATTTATTTATAGAGAAAGTGCAACACACATGAACAAGGAAGTAGACTATATAACATAAACATACACACACATATACATAAATAGCCAAGTGGATTTTGTTGTCGTCGTTGTTTAGGATTCTCCATCTCAAAGCTTAGAAAGAGGATCTGTATCATTTCAATGCAAAACAGCAGCGTTAACCTACGTTGTTCCTTGCGCGAGTGGAACAATTGACAGAATTTACAGAAACACAATTATAGTGAGTGAAATGAGTACATGCTTCACTCCAGGAGAGAGAAACTGTCATTTCTGCACATTTGAATCTACTAGAAAGCAATCAGTGAAATATGCAAACATTCATGAGGAAACAAATGTAGTAGAAAATTTGGTGCAGATCTGCAATTGCGTTTTGGATGGGGAAAGTCAGGATGGAAAAACACACACACACACACACACACACACACACACACAAACACACACACATAGCAACACTGGAAGCACTACACCATTCCACCGGCACTGAATATTAACTACAGATACAAACAGGTTAAAAACACATAAAAACCCACTAGAACACATGCTCAAGTTAACACCCTCTGCATGTGTTATTAAAGCGTGTGAGAGTGTGAAGAAAGATGTTGAACACGCACAATTGGCTTCATGCATTTATCTGGGGACGACTTTCTGAAGGTTATGAATGTACCGTATCTCCAAGATACATTTCTTCTTTCTAAATCATAGCCACGACGATGTTTAGTCATTAATTCTTGGTTGAGCTAAAGACGGCCAGAGAGGCAGTGAGACCGGTGTTTACCTGGATTTGCTGCACCACTCACGCACCTTATGTTCACTTATTGCGTTGTAAATTAACCGTAAGAACAAACCATACTTCCTTTCGCTAAACTCACTAAAATCGAAGACAGCAATGTTTTTAAAATCTCCGCTATGTTTTAACAATCCTTGCTCTCACTGTTCTGTCTTTCTGAAGTCCCACTCAGCGCTGATTTGACATAACAACAAGCAAATGCTCGGCACTTCATTTCACAATGTGACGCCACTCTGTACCGTGCAAACCAGCAGCCTATAATTTCACATCTTCCCAATTTCCTTTTCAGGATTTAATACACAAATATACCTGAGGTTATTGATCTAACATGCACCTATCATGTCTTTCATTCAGCTCGAAACGCTTCAGCTCGAGTGGTGGAGTTGCATGAGTCTGACTCGACTGAATTAGACGTCCTGGAATTGAGAAGCGCATTAAACTACAGCTTACCTCCTCATAATACACTCTCAATTGGAAAAAAAAACAACCAGCCTAAGTGCAGAGACATGCAGAAAAAAATCAATGTAGCCAGCAGAGCAAACGGTTGGTAATTGCAGCTGGAAAGGGGAGTACTAAAGTGATTTGTTAAGGTGAAATAACACGGCTCCCTCCTAACAGCACTCGCTCATTGGAGGCAGAAGTATGGTGGCGGAGGCCTGCCAAAAGCAGTAATTGATAATTTACATGCAAATAGAAAAAGCCACAAAATGGGCGCAATTTAGAAAACGCAGTGAGCTCTTTCAGATGCTGTGTGGCACTGGCTTCCTGTGAAATCAATTCACGCTCTGAAGAAACCATTTTCTTCAGCCGGAGATAAAGTGGCTGACTATGAGCTGTCAGATACTTATCAATGGGAAATTAGCAAAGGAGTACTATTTCCCCAAAACAAGTAGGCCAAGTGTTCCACCTAGCACTGTTGTCTCTCTTTCCAATGGGCTAGATCATCATCTGTACCTTTCAGTGATGCACAACTATAAATGTCAGCGATAAAATGTCTGGAGAATGTTTCCCTCAGACAGGTCATTTCTCATAAAAAAAGAAAAAATTCTGGAAATGTAAGTGCCACAGTTTGAAGGAAGCAGTGCTGTTTTCTTGCAGTGTGTAACAGCTCCTTTGACTCCACACAGATCCTCCAGCTTCATGTCTTATCCTATGGAAACATTTGATTTCTCTTTGGCAAACATCCCTCACCTATCATTGCTGAAGGCAGTGGCTCTAGACAATAGCGTTCTCAAACAGATGACAAACTTTTCTGTTTGCGTGACGCAGGATCGTTCTGGCTCTCAGCAGGCAGTCCACCCGCTCATCTCATCTCATCTCATCTCATCTCATCTCATCTCATCTCTCAACACAGCCTACAAACCCCAAATTTCATTCTTAGGTTTCACCCTAACCGCCAGCCATTTTCCTTTTCATCTCAGCCGATATCTGTTTATTTTCCTCCCTAAATGTTAAGAGCACGCTTGTTTAAACTACAGCACAGTAGCTTCTGTTCTAACCTTCCCTGACCTGTCACGAGTACTCGATTATTAAAAACAATCCTCAGTGGAAATTATTCATAATCAAATATTCTGAGTAAATATGTTCAAACTGAGGTTTTTACACACCGTTTCTACAGATCTGTTTCTGTCACGATACACGCTATGGAGCTTTACGAGCTGATCGATGGAAAGTACTTGATGCGACAAGGGACATTTTTATTATTTACATGGCATTGTTTGGCTTTTTATTGTTTACACTCCAGATAAGAGAATTTGAATAGTGTATCTTTGATTTAAACAACATTTATCTGGATTTGCTTAAATGTTCCCCGGTGGTCCAGTAGCAGGATCGTGGTCCTGACTGGTGTTCGAATCCCAGGCAGGAAACCAACCCAGCAACTGAGGGGTTCATTCTCAGTGCCAGTCCCAAGCCTGGATAAAATGAGAGGGTCAGGAAGGGCATCTTAAAAGGTGTCAAAGCCAAATGTGCGGATCGGATGCTGTGCTGTGGCGACTCCGAACATGGAGCCTTGGAAGAAGAACAACAGCAAATCTGAATTTGATTAAATGTGCTAAAAAAAATATGATTAAACTGTCTTCATATACGCAATCAGACACACCTCCACACCAACCAATAAGCTTTCTCCTGACACACAGCAGCAAAGATACACACAACGTGTAGTCAGGTTGTAGTGGTTACTGTTTCACGAAACAAACAGCCGCAAACGCAGGCATAAAACCTTTGCAATTTTAACTACACACATTCTTACTATCTGGATAAGAACTTTTTTTACTTAAAAAATTTTGACATGAGTTTTTTTTTTGTTCATAGCAATGATCCTTTCACAGGAGTAACTAGTTTTGACATTTTAACGCCCTTTGACAATAACAAGTATCAGTTATTAGCTAATTATTCTGAATTATTATCGAAATGCAAACATTTCTATAGCATTGCGACATTAAAGCCTGCATTTTACAGGATGATTTGAACCTAGCTCTAACAAATCAACTACAACAAATCATTTAATAAAGATTTCCTAAAATTATTCAAGTTAATAAAGTTACAGCAAAAAATAGATACTGAAGTATTTATGTTCAGAAAATCCATGCATTATTTAAGAAATATATATTTTATTTTATAAATATAAATATATTTTATTATATATATATACATTCTATAAAAAATACAGTAATTATTGGGAATTTATTTTTCATCTTAAAAAAGTCAGTTTGGGGATGAAAATGAAGTATTTTGAAATACATACATGTAAGACTATTCTAGAAAAATACACAAATGTTAACAATTGTGTGTAAAAGCGCATGTGATATCGACTACTTGATTATTAATCAAATGAAATGGGCATCTAATCAAGTACTGTCGTAAATAATGGCTAGTGAGTGTCCTAAACATTCCAAAAACCAGTACCTCAGTCAAATAATCAGTGTTGTGCACACATTAACCTGGAGGCGAAGTGAAACTGGGTCTTTAGCGTCACACTATTGCGTTTAAATTGCCAGACCCCAGACATGCTGACCCTAAAATTACACTCAGTTTTCTCTTCTAATTCTCATTAGCATGCCGGCTCAGCTTCGAGTCCCTCCATGCTGAAGACATTTAAGATAATCTCGGAGATGTCTCGTGTTTTTCGAGATCAAACGTTCAAAGCAAGCCCTGAAGTCAAGCTGTGATTGAAAGGAATGATTGTGGAAACATCGTATAGCAGCAGAAACTGTTGCCGGATGCAAAGTTTTTCAGTCAGTTCTTACATCTGTTTTATTTTTTCTATTATTTAAGAAAAAGATAGAACGCTGTAGCAGAGCACTAAATGTTGAATGAACACGGCTGTGATTCTGAATGAAGGATGGCTGTGTTAAAAAATGAAGTGCATTAATTAATTTACAGATAAGCATGACAATCTGCTTAGCATTAATCAAATTGTGATACACTGCATTAGTGGACTTGTGTGGTCTGATCATGAAGCACATTATGCAATTTTATGTATCTAACTTGTGAATGAATTTAACTTGATAAGAGAATGCGGATGAGGCGGAGCTACACATCACCCAGAACTACGTTTACATATCTGGCATTTGGCAGACTCCCTTATCCAGAGCAACTTACATTTTATCTCATTTTATACTACTGAGGCTACGTCTACACTAACCCGGATGAATCTGAAAACGGTGTTTTCGTCTAAAAACGCTCCGCGTTTTCAATCGTTTCCCAAAAGTTGGTCATCCACACTGAAACGTCTGAAAACGCTTACGTCCCTGTACTGCTCATGAGTAACACGTAAGACGCTTCGACCTGCGTCATTTCCTCCTGCCATTTATTTATTTCCAGCTCTTTGAAACGTCCTGGTCACATGACTAAAAATGTGTCGACGTTTTCGAAAGCCTCCGTTTTCACATTTATCCTCTTTGGAGAGCGTTTTCAAAAAGACACCTGTTTGTTGACTAAAAAAGCCATCTCAGTGTGAAAGGAAGGCCAAAATGGATAGAAAAATATGCGTTTTTAGATGAACACGTATTAGTGTGGACATGGCCTGAGGGTTAAGGGTCTTGCTCAGGGGCCCATCAGTGGCAGCTTGGTGGACCTGGGCTTCAAACTCACAACCTTCCAGTCAGCCCAACACCTAAACCACTAAACCACCACATCCCTAGATTTACTGCATCATCCAGTGTCTAACAAATGCTATTTTACATCCTTGTCTACATGAATACAACATTTTACATTACAAATGATTTTGCTGGCTTCAACCAGAAGGGAAGTAAAAGTAGAAATATTTATGAATATTAGCGTTTCTTGGTATTTAGTTTGCCCCACCCCTTTTTTATGCTTTAATGACAGTGTGCACTTGAGCTGCCATGGACTCCACAAGTTATGTATAAAAACTAATGATCCATTTTAGATCAAATCCATCAGACTAGTGCAGAACACATACTTCAGTAGAAGAGACTCAAAAAAAATCTCACCTTTTATATACGAGTTAACACATTCAGTGTTCACAATATTTGCTTGAATTTAAATGGCAACCTTAAATTGCGCAGAATCCTGAATGTTCATTCAATATACTGAACATTTCCGGTTTTTTTTTTACGTTTTTCAAAATTCGAAAGTTTTATATAACCTCTCGCTATACAGCACATTGTTTTAAGTCAGATATAACGACGAGCCGTGATCTAATTTTAATGAAGAGCCGCAAGAGAGATTGGCTGCATGTCATTGTGTTAAAACGTGGCTTGTGTAGGTCTTTCATGCTTTGTTTTCATGAATCCATCATAAAAGAAACACAAATACATTGCGATCAGGGATTCCAGCTGAAATTCAATTCAGGAAGTTAACCGTGTGTGTATGTGTGTTTTTTTTTTTATTGCCTTATTAAAACTATCCCTAGGAAACATCTATAGCATCGTTCCTTCCCCGAAGTACACTTTTCAAAAGATCGCATGTTTTATGTAGCAGCTGAATGATCTGTCAGAGAGCTGAGTTCCTGAGATTTCGAGCAGCGATATGAAAACAAACATGACAAATTCATAAAATTACGACTCCATTTTCTCTGCAACCGTTCTCTCAGTTCCATTTATCCCCTTCACACTGACTGGCTGTTTACAACAGTGGTAATTAACAGACCCTTCTCTACCGGAGGATGCGCCAAAGCAGTAAAGGTAAATTATTCAGAGTTTTGCTATGCTAATCCAGGTAATTTGCTTCATGCTGAGCAAACTTCCCCAGTCTTGATTAACGATTCATTTTACTGCATTAGTCATCCGGTCATAAAATGACATACTGCAATACGCACACCTCGCAGAGCTTGTAAGAGATGCTGATTTGCTTGCAGATTGTTAAGGCTGTGTGTAAATAAGACACCAGATACCAGCCAATCAGAAGACCGTCTTGCGAAGGGTGAAAATCTGTTAAAGAAACAAACGATGATGAACAAAGCCGGTGTTCTCGAGCTCAGCTGTGTCACACTTGGAGGCTTCATGAAGCTGTGGTTATGCAGAAGAAGACTTTAGGCACATGTCAGAGGTCTTATTCAGGACAGGATGACTGATGGCTATAGCAAGAGCTCCTTATTACATGAACTAAGACCATAAAGACCTTAAGAGCGCCCAGCTGTTTTATGAAGTGTAGGCTGAGCAATAGATATTGCCGTGCTCACTCTTCATAACCCCACAGGAGAGAAAGCAAAACCTTTTGGAAAGGGAAAGAAATAACAAATTTTCTTAGTAAATCAGTTTCCTACTATATTCTCTATGAGCACTGATGACAGCTTGCTCGTGGCATAGAAGACTGTGCTGTCTGGAGAATCCTGCGGCTTGATGCGTTCATTTATACGCCTGTCACAGAGGCCGGTGGAAATATCTCATTTTTTCCCTTGAACCAATACCTCATCAGTCAACAGTAACAAAAGGTCAGAAACATTACAGTGGTCCCACTTGGCATGTTTAAACCAACTGCCTCTTGTCTGAGGTGAACTACAGCCGAGCCCCAGACGGTAAATACAATTCGGCGCGTAAAAAAATTTCACGAGTCAAAAACGCTCTGATTTGTTAAGGTGTCTCAAATAATCATTGAGGGATTACAATAATAGGTTTCCACCGCCAAAGCCTACAGAGTGTCACTTCTAGCTGATTGTGAACCACATCCAACAAATGAGATGAGGAGGAAAGATTTTGTAGGTTGCTTTAAGGAGAGAGAGAGAGAGAGAGAGAGAGAGAGAGAGAGAGAGAGAGAGAGAGAGAGAGAGATAGAGAGAGAAGAGGGGAGAGAGAGAGAGAGAGAGAGAGAGAGAAATAGAGAGAAGGAGAGAGAGAGAGAGAGAGAGAGAGAGAGAGAGAGAGAGAGAGCATGAGCAATAGGAAGAATGAGAAAGCAAGGGCGAGCTCGACAGCTGAGTAGACACTGATTATGGTGATGATGCAAGTCCAGACCTCAGGCCGAGCCACAGTGAGTCACAGGGGCGAGTTGTTTGGATCGCACAACAGAGTCTATTATTACATCTCACATGTGACAACTCCCAGCTCGCCACAGAGCCACGACCCGCACCGAAACAGCAGTGAGACTCTGTGAAACAAACAGGTCATCCATGCGGACAGCTTCAAGTTAACATGATAATGTGGGTTATCTTGTTATGAATTAGTAGGATAAAGATTCGATAAAATGCATTACAAGCTGTGGTCTTTACTTTAATGTAATAGCGCTGAAATGGACACTTCAAAAAAAATTTAAAAATCCAACCTCCAATCATCAGAATGTGAAAACTCTTGTAACTGTCACATCCACACAGAGGTAAAACCGCTTAACTTCATTGAGGTCAGCATGAATCTGGCTCACCACACACACACACACACACACACACACACACACACACACACACACACACACACACAGATACACGCTTTACAAGTTGGTAGGGCGAGTGCCGGGCAGGGCGGCTCAGGCTGGATCTGAGAAATGAATGCGGCAAACGGGCGGCACTTCGGGGCCGCTCTCCACAACTAAAGACCAACAAGATCAATTACCGCCAGTGAGCGGCACCTTAATGAGAGAGGTTTCCATTACCTCCATAAAAGGCCTAAGCGAGGCCCGCTGATGAAGCGTCCCTGTAATAGCCTTCCTCCCTCTCCCTCCCTAATGACACTGCAAGTGGATTACGCAGCCAATCCCAGCATCCGCCGTGTTTATCATTTATGTAAATAACATAAGGAGCGGTGACACGGCACGGCGGCAAGGCTCCGGAGCGCACACTGAGGGAAAAGGTGGAGGAGATGGCACAGGGGGTTGAGAAAACTGCAATATATAAGCAGGGAAGCGGCTTTTAACACTGTATTACATTATTAAAATGAGCTTCTACCGTAACCATGTTTATGTTCAGGGAGGAAAAAAATGTATTAGCAAGAATATGTGTATAAGTGTATACTGAGTGTGTGTGCGTGTGTGTGTGTGGTGTGGGTGTGTGTGCAAGATTTTATTTTGAATATAAGGACACTAAAAGCCTTCCTGCTCTGCATCAGCCAAGCTATTCTAATATGCACCACCTGACAGAAAAGGATAAAAAATGCATCAGCAGAAATATGCACAAGTGGCAGTAATCCTCTGCCCCCAATGTTCAGGCTGCGCAATAAGCAAACTGAGCTTATCAGTTCCAACCACCGCTCCTTTTAATAGCCACCGTGATGGCAGTCATTTCAGGCAGGTTTCAGTTCCTGCTTTTAAAGAGCTCTGGTGCATGCTCGTGTGTGTACACAGTACGCATGCATGTCCGTGTGTGTATAACAGGTCGATCTTTTCTGCTCGCTGAGCTGCGCACAGGTGAAGACTGAGAAGAAAGATGTCTGAACTGACTCATTATCTGAGAGTAAACAGCCGAAATGAGCATGCGGCGCATTAATGCTTCAGCTCCTGCTCGCTCCTATCGGCCTTTAAATTAGGAGTTTTTGCGCCGGCTCGATTTTTGAGGCTGTTTATCATGTAAAGCACAGTGTGCTCCGTCTCCAACACCACTGCCTGACGAAGTGAAAAAAAAATTTGTGGTATGAATTTAAAAAGCTAACACACTTCTGTCCGGATGCTGCAGAGCGCTCTGTGATGCGCCAGCTCTCGAGCCACAAGGATGGCCCGTAAATTCCCGCCGGATCCCAACTGAGGCAATTTAGATAAGCGTCAAATCAGTCCAGCTCATGCTGCAAGATCCACTTGACAACGTCCTATAATTCCAAATAGCGTGTCTACGTTACAAATCAAGCGGCTTGATTCCTACAACGACACGGAGGAAAGCTCCGGCCAATCTAAACACAAGCCGAACTGATTTTCACATCAGGAAGTCTGGTGATTATCTCACTAGTACATCGACCGTGTTGGGGAAAAGGTCAGCCGCACTATTTCAAGCTCTGTTTCATGAATCACACTTGAGCGCGATTCTTAGCGTTAAAATGAATCTCCATCTGTAAATCTAACGGACGGCATGCGGATGTGCATGTTACCAGGGGCTTGAGAGAGGAAGCGAATTATATAAATATTAGCTGTTGACACAAGAGTGGGACCATATTTCAGCAGAGTGACAAGGCGAGCTGATCACAGGCGCGTGATAAAGTCAGTGACGGCCACTAACACCAAAGCACGGAAATGATCCGAGTCGTCCTTGCTGCCATAGACTGCAGCTTTCTGCTGTTACAAACAAGATTAGAAAAAAACTCAGATCTCAATAACACAGGGCCGATTTGCACAGTTTCGTGCAAGGTGTTCATGCAAGCCATGTAGATACTAATAATGACAGATCAACTCTGTCACCTAGAGCAGAGGCTCTCGCACATTTTTAGCAGCCAGAGAGCCGCTTTAACTATAAACCAAATTCCAGCTACTCAAATATTAGGTTTATTATTTAAATGTATGCAATAATGATGATTTATTAAAAGTATCATGGGGTTTTTAATTGAAATTTCCACCAGCAGAACACATCAGGCCCAAATTGACATTACTTATAAGCCTAACATGTTTTACGTAAGTAATGTCTGGATTAATTCTTAATAATAAATGAAACTCAATCTTTTATATAACCCACTTTAATAATGGTGGGTTGTGATTTCATCAACAGTGAAAAAAAATATTATTGATATCCTGGATATTCTTTACGCAGCCCTACATATGGACTTATAAAGAATTTTCTAGAAATGCTCACAAACAGCTAGATCTTCCTTGGTGCTTTGTGCTTAAACGGAGTGTGTGATTGTGCTGGAATTCACACACGCCGATGCTTAATCAGGTCTACAGCATGGAAAAGGACGGGAGGGGGTTTATCCTCAACTCGCTCTTTTGCGCCTGCACATTCTGCACATCCCTCAGGCGCTCGCAGAGCCAGCAGGAAATCTGTGTCCATGCTCTAGCGTCTCTGTTTCACTGTGGATGTGTCTGAAAGACATACACATGAAATACGCAAACATCCCAGCAGCCTGACATGAAATTCCAGCTTGTTAGTATACACCAGCCAGCCTTCACAGTGACTTAATATGCCTCACACACACACACACACACACACACACACACACACACACACACCCCTCTCTCTCTCTCTCTCTCTCTCTCTGCCATTTCAGGCTAAAGGCCAGGAAGACATTACTGTGCTCTTCACTGGAATGTTCTAGAGTCTGCCCCAAGGCCGCTGAGGACATTATCATGAGAACTCAGAGGAAAGGCCATTGTGTTTACAACAGGCAACTTCCTCTCTCTGATCCCTTTGTGTTTCCACGTTAATGCAAATAGATGGGACTAGGCGCTTACCTGCTATTGGCCAAGAGGAAAGGGGATCCCAAGTGGGGAAAAAAAGGCTTTGCTAATCGAATGCGTGATTAGAAATGTAAACTGTAGCCACAAAAAATGTATTGGTCAGAGAATAATAAATAATTACTGAGCAGAAACCTGCTTTTATTTGACAAGTTAAGAGCTCTCTTCAAGTCGACTGGCTGTTGGTGACTACTCATAGAGACAAGACAAAACAAACACAAATATCAGCATGGAGCTACGCACACACGTCTCCTCGCGAGGTAAAGGTCAAACTGTCAGTGTACTGCCAGAGGTAAAAGCAAGCACACAGAACTGATGATTATGCCTCTGAGTAAATTATGTGAAAGTTGGGAGTGCTTAGCGACGTGGCGCAACATGACGAGGTTAAAAGGACGTATTTCATGTCACATTCCTTCAAGACTGGAAATGTTCGGCTGAGGTTAATTACAAAATCTAGCCGTAACTTCAACAATGTATTCATGGAGAATTACTCGAGGCCTTAGCGTAAAAAAAGGGCTCTCCCTGTCTTAATAATACCCGCTCACACGCACACACTTCACGCACCGTTGAAGAGAAAGCTAATAACTTTCGCCATGGGTGTAATTTTCATTTTTGAAAAAACACTACAAACCACTAATTCCTTTGACAGGTACTATCAATTTGAGATTTCAAACTGGTGACTGATATTTCATGGGCCACCAAAAGTGCTTTGAATTATTGATAAGGTAGGAGCAGGAAGATTTTAAGCAGCTCTGCTGCTTTTATCAATCATTCATGCGGTTTCCATCGAAAACACTTCACTCCCTCAAGTATCAGATCTCACTTGAAGGTGGAGGGCTTGCACTTGGATCTCACTTAATTTGAAGGGCTACTCACCAGGAAGCAACACTCGGCGGGAAATTAGGAAATATTATCTCAATCAAATAAAATCCGTGCTAAATTTAGAAACGGTCCTGACGTGGACCACTTGACAAGCACTTTGACTTTATTTTGTCTTATTAAAATATCTGTAAGTTCAAGAGAAATCTCTTTTTTCAGATCATAAAACTGATCAGGAAACTAATAATCAATATATACATGTATAAGTTTAAAAAGTTTTATATATATATATATATATATAAAATATATATATATATATATATATATATATATATATATATATATATATATATATATATAAACAGTTTAATTCTTTACACTTCCATGCTTGTAAAGTGTGAGATGTTTACTATTCCACTCTAATCCATGAGGAAAATATTTTTCTTCATCTCAGGAATCAAATTATTGCTTCCGAAATAATAGGTCATGTCTTCAGCAAACCCCAAATGTAATCAAACTGCATGGTCTGTCTCACTGCTGCATGCTGCAATATAACACAAAGCCTGAGCACAAAGTCCTAAGGTGCCTTTTGCCCAATTAGGGTCCACATGTGAGTGCTTTCTGCACCGGCATCACAACATCAAAAGCCAGAAAGCCAGGGACAATGAAAACCAAGCTTTCACCATCTGAGCAAGTCGCCAAACCTCAGGAGACACAGAGAGCTAAATTAATCTCGGCGAACGAAAGAGAGAGGCTCGAGGTCTATATTTCAGGATTGTGGTCATCTCTTTATTTTCAAGGACAGGAAGATTGGCAGGAAAAGGCAGAATTTAATCAAATGTTAAAATGTGGTATAATTTGGAAAATAAAGAGTTAGTGTATAATAATCAGTTCTCATCACGCCGTCCCTCTGGATCGCACACGGATACACGGATAAAGACGGCAGTCAGTGGAACCTTTCAGATGTGTCCATAACCTGGGGTATTGATTCTCCCAAAAACTTAGCTTTATGTTCTCTTCCAGCTTTCAACACAAAAAAATTAGATCATCATGAACTGGACAACAGCAATTACCTGCCTCAGGTATTTGGGGAATGTATTAGAAAAAAAGTATATATATAAGTTTCAATTTGACGATAAAAGCAGAAAAGTTTCTGACTCATTTTTTTTACACAACAAAAGCCTGCCATTGTAACAGTGTGTAGACTTTTTAAAATTTTTTCATAACATTATAACCACTGACAGGTGACGTGAATAACTGATTATCTCCTCATCATGGCACCTGTTAGTGGGTGGGATATATTAGGCAGCAAGTGAACATTTTGTCCTCAAAGTTGATGTGTTAGAAGCAGGAAAAATGGGTAACTGTAAGGATTTGAGCGAGTTTGACAACGGCCAAATTGTGATGGCTAGACAACTGGATCAGAGCGTCTCCTAAACTGCAGCTCTTGTGGGGTGTTCCCGGTCTGCTGTGGTCAGTATCTATCAAAAGTGGTCCCAGGAAGGAACAGTGCTGATCCGGCGACAGGGTCATGGGTGGCCAAGACTCACTGATGCACGTGGGGAGCGAAGTGACGAGCTACTGTTGCTCAAATTGCTGAAGAAGTTAATGCTGGTTCTAATAGAAAGGTGTCAGAATACACAGTGCATGATGGGTCAGGGCTGTTTTGGCAGCAAAAGGGAGACCAACAAAATATTAGGCAGGTGGTCATAATGTTACGCCTGGTCAGTGTAAATCCATTGTATGGATTTGCATTAAGGAGAACTGACTTAATACAGGAAAAACAATCATATATTGAAAAAAAAAAATACTGCAAAAACTCCTTAGTCCTTGGAACACCGGGAATCCCTTCGGAAATGTCCGAGAAAGCCTGTACGTCGGTGCTCTCTGAGCAAGCGCGCTCTCTTTCCTTCCATTGATTTGGCCTGCAGTTTGAAATGACATCTAAACCTATTTTTATTGCCTCTTATTTGTTCCTTCCAACCACCAAATGACCTTTCATTCAGGATAATGGGCAAGTGCACTTTTGTACAGCTTCAGTGTCAACTTTGTTGAGATCCTATCAGCGCACACCTAACATTTCGCAGTCCGCCGAGGCCTACGAGGGAAGAGATTCTGTAACATTTTCAAGCGGTGTGATTTAAAGGTCAGCTTGGTTAATAAGGCAATCATATCTGAAATGCATGGAAGAAATATGCTGAGAATGATCAAACATAACACATCTGTTTATGAAGTGTTCATGGCTATGAATTTTAAATGCATCCTTCTGGCACAGCGCTGTTCTCTCATTACACAAAAGCGAGTTAAGAGCTCGTACACTTTCGGTGGACAAGATTAGGCTCCGGAGGTCTGCGACTTATTAATCATAGGTTAGGGAAACAAGCATACTCCGAATCATTCGCTGAGAATGTATTAAGTAAAGGAGAAAATCCTTTGGCTATCTGGCAGCGTGTTTTACTCCAATTTATTACGCATGGTCTAGACAAAAACAGGTCAAAGCGACGTCTTCTCTGAATGTGGCTTTAGGAAGCGAAATCAGCAATGATAGACTGCTACTAATTATCATCCAAAATGTTTTTGACAGCAATCCCTATGCCAGTAATCTCAGGCTTGGCGCTCTGCCAGTCATGCTTATTTATTTGATTTCAGTCACAGTCAAATGCAGGGTATAATGGAAGTAGCAGCCACTGTGGCATCGAGAGGAAAACAAGCAGCCTTTCAGTGTTTCATTTCCCAACCTAGCTTATCTTGTGCTCTATACGAGAAATTTCATTTCAAATCACTGAAAACAAACCACACGATTATACAACCGACGCTTATTTACCTTTAACAGACTAGGAAACCACAAGATTTCATCTTCACTATCAATTCACTAAAGCCAATTATACCGGAGACCACATACCATTATTACAGGCAATTTTTTTAGGGAAAAGTTTCCAAATAAGTAAATGAATCAATCGGCTGCGTTCAGCGATAATCAGAACGCCAGCGCTGTGAGAGAGATTCCTCAGCTCGTGCATTATGCAGCAGACATGAATTTCTACATTTTAGCTACCTAGCAAAATGCTTAAGCAAACATACAATATTGATCTTGCCGCTGCTCTATTCAGAACGTTGTCTATAATTATTTCATAATCCATCCGGACCTGGTTCTTTTGCCAAACAAGTGTCATGACTTAATTAGTTATCAGATAAGGGAAAAGCTGCACCTGTGAATGACAGGCCTAAGTGTAATCTGTCTGTGCTGCTTCTTGCTTTTCAGAGCCTCATAAGAAACTAAACAAACGGTGAAATAATTGGCAGAGGCAGCAGTCGTCAAACCTCCCGCTACGACGGCCGCGTTGGGACAGAGCGATCCGGAGCGTTGGGATTTTATAACGTCTGTAATCGAGTGCTTTTAATATTAATCGGCTGTTAAGTCTTAAAAGCAAATGAGGTAGAAATGTGCTGAAAACACATACTGTAAATGCTAGCAAAACAACATAAAAATCAAAGGTGTCCTTTTCTACCGGTTGCGGAGAGAAATTCGGAAATATACACCAGACGTTCGAAAAGAGAGAGATTTACAAATCACTTGTAATGCAGTGGAGAATTTATCTTCTTAAGCAACACTGTGGCAGCTCTTCTTGGCTCACATCAAGCTGCACTTCTGTCTGTCTGATATGTGCTCTTATGAGAAATTCCTTCACTTTTCCTTAGACTGCAAAATCTCAACAACAACAACAACAAGCATCACACCTCCACAATTAGCATTAGTATAACTTCTAATAAAGCAGCCATTGCAATGCAACACCAATGTGACGTATTAACCGACACTGACTTTATCATTACAGTTTAACCGGCTTTGCTTTTATCCGTTTAAACCATTCACGCACGGTACAAAAACAAAAATCAAGTTTTTTTTTATGTTTTATCATGGCTGGGACTTTGAGCAGTTATTATCAGCATGTTATACACAGTAAGATGTGTTCTTAAGGGTCAGTATAATAAATAGTGACTCAGGGGAGATGAAAATGCATGGGTGACTTTCATAACATTTCGATTTCGATTGGGAATGAGTTATCTTTTCCCAGTTTAAATGCAACAAACTGCTGCACATGAACTAAATGACAGGACAACGCATGAATAATCACACACTAATACCTGAATTAATACTCGAACGAATGATGAGTTAAGGCATGTACTAATCACGAACTGATAAAGAGCTCACCTTTACTACGACACGAGTGTTATGCCTGAATAACAACCACCTTAAGTAGTTAGATGGTACATTAGTAGTAGTAGTTAGTATATGTGTGTTAGTTAAGGCATGCACTAATCACTAACTAATGGTTAAGGCATGCACTAATCACTAACTAATGGTGGATTAACCTTAACCACTATGAGAGTCTTATTTATTCCTGGAGGAATAACGACCGCCTTAAGTACATTAGTACATGTGTGTTAGTTTATGTATTAACACACAGGGCTAAATTATGATTATCAAACCTGCTCTAAGAAAGAATCTGAATTAAATGTGTGTCGTTTCAAATTGTTTACATAATTTGCCATGTGCACCTGTGTACACAAACAGCACTTTATGGCGCTGGATTACTCTCAGAATGTACACTGATCCTCTTTATTGAATGTAGAAAGACGCAATAATTATAAACACCAAGAATTGGTGTGAGTCGTTCTCCATCCAGTTCTCTTCCAGTCACTCTGTAGTACTAGTCCATGCTCTGGGTAGCTCGGGTCTGGGACACTGCTCCTTTCCCCACAAGAGTGACCAGTTTGAAATGGTGCAGGTTTAATTTCTATTCTTTCTTACAGAGCAGGTTTGATGTAGTTTAGCCCTATGTGTTAATTAATACATGAACTAACACACATGTACTAACATGTACTTAAGATGGTCATAAGAATCATATAGTGGTTAAGGGTAACTCACCATTAGTCAGTGATTAGTACATGCCTTAACCATTAGTCAGTGATTAGTACATGCCTTAACCATTAGTTAGTGATTAGTACCTGGCTTAACCATTGGTCAGTGATTACACCTGCCTTAACCATTAGTTAATGATTAGTACATGCCTTAACCATTAGTCAGTAATTAGTACATGCCTTAGCCATTAGTCAGTGATTAGTACCCATCTTAACCATTAGTCAGTCATTTGTACATGCCTTAACTTAGCATTAGTTCATGATGAGCACATGCTTTAACACATCATTAGAAAGTGATTAGTACTCACCTTAACTCATCATTAGTTCATGTCAGAACTTGCCTTAACTTATCATTTGTAAGTGATTATTATATGTCTTTACTCATTATTTGTTTAATGATTAATACATGCCTTAACCATTAGGGATTAGTACATGGCTTAACTCTGCATTATTTAGTGATTATTACATGTCTAAATTCACCATTAGTTAGTGATTAGTACATGCCTTAACCCGTCATTAGTTAGTGATTAGAACATGCCTTAACTCGTCATTAGTTAGCGATTAGTACATGCCTTAACTCGTCATTAGTTAGCGATTAGTACATGCCTTAGCTCGTCATTAGTTAGCGATTAGTACATGCCTTAACTCGTCATTAGTTAGCGATTAGTACATGCCTTAACTCGTCATTAGTTAGCGATTAGTACATGCCTTAACTCGTCATTAGTTAGCGATTAGTACATGCCTTAACTCGTCATTAGTTAGCAATTAGTACATGCCTTAACTCGTCATTAGTTAGCGATTAGTACATGCCTTAACTCGTCATTAGTTAGCGATTAGTACATGCCTTAACTCGTCATTAGTTAGCGATTAGTACATGCCTTAACTCGTCATTAGTTAGCGATTAGTACATGCCTTAACTCGTCATTAGTTAGCAATTAGTACATGCCTTAACTCGTCATTAGTTAGCGATTAGTACATGCCTTAACTCGTCATTAGTTAGCGATTAGTACATGCCTTAACTCGTCATTAGTTAGCGATTAGTACATGCCTTAACTCGTCATTAGTTAGCGATTAGTACATGCCTTAACTCGTCATTAGTTAGCGATTAGTACATGCCTTAACTCGTCATTAGTTAGCGATTAGTACATGCCTTAACTCGTCATTAGTTAACGATTAGTACATGCCTTAACTCGTCATTAGTTAGCGATTAGTACATGCCTTAACTCGTCATTAGTTAGTGATTAGTACATGCCTTAACTCGTCATTAGATAGTGATTAGAACATGCCTTAACTCGTCATTAGATAGTGATTAGAACATGCCTCAACTCGTCATTAGTTAATGATTAGTACATGCCTTAACTCAACATTAGTTCATGATTAGTACATGCTTTAGCTCATCATTAGTTCATATTTACAGTAAATATTAATTCAGGTATTTGTGCAGGATTATTTGTGTATTCTTGTTGTAAAGTGTTACCAGTGACCATTCATAAAAAGGTGTGTTCTGAGGAAATGGTTTTTTACATGCAGAACCCATCAAATCCTGATCATTTTCCATACTAACAAATTTCTCACAGACATTTGCATCCTGCTTATGGTGAACTGCAGGCAGCAGCAGCAGCAACCAGGGGGAAAAAATCAATGATTCGCTTCCAAAACTAAAGTGAAACACAGAGTTTAATCTGGCAGCGTCCACTGCTGTGAGTGTCAGAACATCAACATGGGGTGATAAATGTCTGGTGCAGTGCATGATGCCAGGCACAAGTGGCACGGGAGAGGAGAGGGGAGCTCTCAGATGTTTATCAGACAACAAACAAGGCTGGACATGATGTACTTTGTCATGTTTCTGACAGCCAAGAACTAGTCTGGTGAGTCAAATCACACTCTTGACAGTTAGCCCAAAGCAGGAACAAATTACCTGTGTGTTATTTAATGTTCAAATGAATTAGTATCTGATGATTTATCTGATTTAACTGCTGTGTTATTGTACCAAAAAGAATTGATGTGATTTAGTGATTTGCAAACTAAGTCAAATTGTGATTAGTAGCTGAATCAAATGATGTAATACGCATTAAAAATCTGTGCAAAAAAAAAAAAAAGTAAACAAAGCACCGCTGATTACTGGTACTGCCAGATTTGTTGACGCTAATAATATATTTACCAAAGACGAAAGAAAACAAGCAAACAAAAATATAATTGCACAGAAAAGCAACAACCCCCCCCCAAATGAAATAAAAAGGCTTTTAGCCATCGTAATGATTTACAAAGTGACGAGTCAAACAGATTTACGGTGACAGCCTGAAAGGAACCCAACACAAATACAATTACTGCTCACGTGACTGCTGCTGCCAACCCCCTCCAAACACACACACACACACACACACACACACACACAGACCAATATAACAGAAGCCACTCTACACATACAAGCTCCCCAGTTCCTTAAAGAATTTCTTTTAAATAAATAAATAATACAATCCAGAGAACAGGGAATGCTACTTGTTAAATTTTATTTTAGTGACAGGGGCCTCGCAGCAGCGCTGATTAAATTTGGAAGGTTTTACAGAAATCCAGCCACATTGCTCTGGTTGCTCAATACGTGTTGAGCTGATGGAGCACGGCCAGAAGGCAGTCACGTGCGCTAATTCTTTAGACACCAGCTGCAGCTAACAACACAGGCTATGCCACCTCATTAAAAGGGTCAATACGCAACAAAACAGTTATTCCTTCACCTAAATAAACCATTCTGATATGGAGACAAATAGAATAACTGACCTTGACGGATGAAAACAGCACCTACTCGTTTGTCGGGGATTTTTCTTAAGCTACAAACAGACTTTGAAAGCAAGTGCATCACATGGGGGAAAGTCAAAAAAAAAAAATCAATGACTTGAAGAAAAGCAACAAGGAGTAATGTCATAACATGCATTTTTTACAGCCTTTCTGACTATATTTTTGTTTTGATTGAGGAAAAAAAAGGCTCTTATCTCATGCAGGCAGCCTAATTTGTTGCTAATTAATAATAATAAAATAATAGAATATACTTATTGCATGTTATTAACACAAAAATGAATCGACAATTGTTTTTTAAATAAAAAATGACTTAATGAAGTACGTTGCTGATATGATTTGAAAAAAAAAAAGCCCATTAAGCATAAGCCTAAATAAATAACCGTACATGTTGCCGCTCTCTTTGTCAGCACAGCTTTCACGCTAATTATTGATGGAGTAGACTCGTGTGCTGTGGCCTCCGTGAGCATCTATTCTGCCGGCTTTAGTAATCCCACTTCAACACTAGTAAACAAGTGGGTTGCCTGCTGGGGGAGTCAATGGCAGTGGTGTGACGCAGGCTCATGGTTCACCTCCCTTTCCTTGAAAGCAGACCAACAAAAAAAGTTTGTGTGGGTGTTGGCAACTATTTGGGTGGGCATTCTCAACCCTCCGGGTAAGCCAGATTGAGTTTCTTCATTCCGGCGTTCCAAAGTCAAAAGAATTCCAGCGAAAATCAGAACAACAACCAAACACCCCAACTCTACTAAGCATAGTTGAGTAAAAGGGCTTTGATGATGTTCAATTATACCGGATTGATGTCCGAGATGCTCTGAAAAAACAAGGTGCTTCGCTATTTTTCCGTAATCGGGAGCGGAGTGAGCATAAAGAGGATGTGACTATTATTTCTGATCAGGCCATGGTGTAAATTCGAGCTGGCATGTGCCATGTGTCCCAGGTGACCACTTACACACACACACACACACACACACACACACACAATGCCACCAGATCACTCTCAACAGGCAAAAGCTTCTTCGAATTGAGCGGAAAAGCCTGAATAAACACATCCCCACACTTTCCCAATCTCACTGAGGAACACAACAGCATGGGGTTGAAACAGCGATCAGTGAGTGTCTTATTAGTAACCTTTCACGCAGATATAATAGCCAAGACGATGACTATACTTTAAAGATCACGATCTGCTAGTTTAGAGTTCATTAAAATAACAAATCCGCTAATACGATTTCGAGTCAGAAGGCGTTATATTGAAGACGCAGCCGAAGTAATTACAGCACTTACACTCTGTTCGCTAAAACTTTCCCACTCCCGTGCTTACGAGATGCTGCTACGTGGAACCACCAAACCTTTTTAAGCCTTTAAAATGTCAAACTATTGCACAATCCCCACAAGGATATCACAATAGACAATGATTACACAACAGGACGTGTTTTTATTACATGACGCTACGTGTTCTCTACGTACAAGCCCAAAAGACGCTCTGTCAGCGCTAGGGTTTGCAACAGCAGCTCCTATTTAGTTTAGTTAGTTGTCTGTAAAATGGTTTGTTTATTTCTTTGAACGCTGATTCAAAACAAACAAAACACATTATCAGCAATAATCTTACAAAGCCTCATAAGAGGCTTAAGTTTCATTTTAATGTCTGTTACAAAGGTATTTAATTCGCCATCATGGTGCTTGGTTCCAGTTTTCATGTAGACAAAGATACAGCTGTTGTATAGTGGAAAAGTTTGAATGCTTTATGATTTATACAGGTGCCAAAACAAGCAACAGCACCCTGTTGGTGGAAAAAAAATACCATATTGAACCTTTATTTAATAAACACTACCAATAGATACCAAAACCGATTGTAAAATCCGTCGTCTCTTCAGGTTCCAGCTGCTGGTCACAGGCCGAGCTACTCCAACTGGTCACCAGTCGTCGTCTACTGGTAAAATTCTCAAGAATCATTTTTAATGTTTCAATCTTGTCAAATTCTATGTCATTTCCATTTAAAAAAAAAACTGTTCATCATTTAACAGTTGTTAATCTTGATTAATCAGCTAATAACTGCCAGTTTGAGCAGTTCAGCCTGTGTTCAGAAAAACTGGATATTTTCAGACATAAATGCACAATCAAAAAAATCTTTTTTTCACTATTCCGAAGGTCCTCTTCCAGCCTTGGAGATCTCTTCACAGTGCTTTGACATGCTTTCAGAACTATTTATAATGGATCTAATGGAGCTACTTCAAGACGCTTTTCACTGCTCACTTTCGCTCGGTGTAGTTCTGTATTCTGAACAAGATGTAAAATGTAGTGGCATTTATAACTAAGCCATTACTGACATTTCTTACTTGTTTCCAACCACTCCCTCCTGTCATCTGAGCCGTGAGGTTCCTTATACTGTATAGCTGAAGGTTTTTATGTCCACATTCGCATTCACTAACACTGTACTTGTATAGCACGATACACTTCTGCACTTTATTAGAAACACGACACTAATAGTGTGTAGAGTATCTGTTTGCTCTAAAAAACAGCCTGGATTCTTTATGGAACAGATTCCACAGGATGTTTGAAGCATTCCTTTGAGATGCTTGTCCATTTTGATATGATTGCGTCACACACAGTTCCTGCAGATTTTTGTGACGCTCCTGTTCTACCACATCCCAAAGGTGATCTAGATTCAAGATCTGGTGACTGAAGATCACTGAAGAACATTGTCATGATCATAAAACCAGTTTGAGACTACTTTTTTGAGACGTGGTGCATTATCATGCTGGAACTAGCCAGAAAAAGTGTTCAAAGTGTGCAAGAAAACATTCGCTACACCATTACAGCGCCTCTTTCTTGCACTGTTTGCACCTGGTTGCACACGTTGCACTTTATGTAGCTAGGACAAACTTTCTGTTCCTAGTTCTGTGTTGTTGTTTTGTTTTGCAGCTATATGTTGTATGTTGTATAGGTAGCACCACGGTCCTGGAGAGACGTTCATTTCACTATGTACTGCATCAGCTATATGAGGTTGAAGTGATAATAAAAGCTTCTTGACTATCTTGACTCCACCAGACACAAGCCAGGTTGGGTCTATGGAGTTACACTGTTGGCACCAGATTCTGACCCTACTTCAGCAGAAATCTAAATTTATCAGACCAGGCTGTGATTTTCCAGTCTTCAGCTGTCCAGTTTTGGTGAGTCTGTGCCCAGTGCAGCCTCAGCTTTCTGTTCTTGGCTGACAAAAGTGGAACCTGAAGTGATCTTCTGCTGTTGTAGCAGCCAATCGGCCTCAATGTAGTTTACCATGTCGTGGATTCTGAGATGCGTTTCCGCTCACCACAATAGTACAGAGTGATTATCTGAGTTACTGTCAGCTGAAACCATTGACCTCTCTCATTAACAAGGCGTTTCTGTCCTGCTCACTCGATTTTTTCTCTTCTTTACTGCACCATTCTGAGTAAACTCGCCAGACTGTTGTGTGTGAAATTCCCAGGAGATCAGCAGTTTATGAAACACTCAAATACTCAAAGCAGCTCGTCTGGCACCAACAATCATGCCACGGTCAAAATCACTGAGATGACATTTTTCCCCCCATTCTGATGATTGATGTGAACATTACCTGAAGCCGCTGGCGCGTATCCGCCTGATTTTATGCACTGCACTGCGGCCGCACGATTGGCTGAATGTATAATTGCATAAATGCGAATGTATAATTGCATGAATGTTCCTAATAAAGTGCTCAGTGAGTGCATGGTACTGTAAAGCACTCTACATAGAGCACTAACATCAGGATATGGAAGTGTATGTAGTGAGTGGTTCGCAATTTTATCTGCACAGGGTCTGTGTGGCTGCAGATTGTCATTAAAATCAAAGAAAGAGTCACACCTGATTCCGCTTGTTTAATCAATTGGTCTCGGCCTTCAGACAACAGATGAGCTGCATCAGGTGTGTTTCTGCTCAGCAGAAAAAGAAAACAAAAAAACAAGCCATGCTGGCGCTTTGCAGGTATCTCAGCTACAGAGCATAAAGTGTCCTTCCTGCACAGCCTGGGCCTAGTAACCATTTTAGTTTTAGCCACACCTGTCAAACAAACATAGGGAGTGCTCTCGGTTTTGTGGCTTTCCCTGTTTAAATGAACAGTGGGGATAGATCCTTTTCAACACATCGAAACTGTTGCCAAGTGTCAGTGTATGCATCTAGGCAGTACAGTGTGCTAGTGTACACTAGGGGTGGGCTAGATGACAAAAATATCACGAGGCATTTTTGTGACAGACGAATATCATGACGTGCAGGCGTTGCATTTCTTTTTTAATCAGGTCAGTGGTACTTTATTTAACAGGCGGCAAAAATGTATTTAGATTTATTTTTAATATTTAAGAATAACATTTTATATACTTTCTATTTATTTTTAATATTTAAAAATAACATTTGAATTTATTTAAATCATTAAAAAATCATTTAAAAAATAAGTCAATAGATCTGTAAAAAAAAAAAAAATAAATAAATAAATACTTTTCACAATTTAAGGTTAAAGACACTTTTTAACATAATCAGCTTCCAGTCAGTTTATCACCAATTATTAAAAATAAAAATATGGAAATTTAGTTTTTTAAAATTATATTTCACAAAAAGTTTATTCATGTATAATTAATTAAAATGTATACATTCTTAAATTATATTTGTTATTAATAATAATTGTAAAATGTATTATTGATGATAAAATTGTAATTATTTAAATCTCTAAAACAAAAATCTAAATAAAAATATAAGTCAAAAATAACAAAATTCTATAGACATAAATATATAGATATCGTTTAGAGACCTCAACGATACACAATATTTAAGCAACAAATATTGCGGCTATGGGGAACTGACTTTAATAATACTTTTAATTTAATGTCCTACAAATTGCAGCTAAAATTAAGGGAAGATTTAAAATAAAATCTATACAAGTTCTAACATTTTACATTGTTAAATATTGAGTACAGAATTTACCACCTAATCAGTTGCTTCTAATCTGTTTCTATTTATCATAAAAGTCTCGCGTTGTGTCGATATTTTCATTCTACTGAGCTAGTTTATCTTTTAAAGCTGGTATTTAATGTATTTGTGTTATACTCACACTGCTACCTCTCTGATATAGTCTGTGTTTGAATATCTGTGGTGATTTATGCAGACTGTGGGCTGTTTCTCCAAAAAAAAAAACAAAAAAAAAACAAGTGGTTGCATTGAGATTGGGAACGAGCACGGCACAGTCGCTCTCTCCTCTGTCACTGAGTGACAATCAGGTATCTGTTTGCGGTATGAAAAGGAATACAGACAGCATGCACTAAGACTGGAGCCACTGTTAAGAGGGGATGAGAGTGACGAGCCCAACACTGGCCTGGTGGGAAGAAAAACTGGTTTAAGACGCTAAAACTCTAGAAAACCTGTTTTAACGTGGCTAAGCACATATGTCACTCCTTTTGATTTGTATGAATAAACATTGAAAAGCAGAGGATCATAAAATGCATTCGGCATTAGATCAGCCCATGGCTGCACTTCAGCTCAGCAAAAACTGCTTTGCCAGACATTCCATTTTATAATATTTTCACACTGAGGTTCCAAATGTGGCTCTTTATCTAAAAAGCCCAGGCTGAAAAATGAAAAGACGTGAGCTTATAAGAGTTTGAAGTAGTACAGTTGCACTGGGAGCATGAAGGAGAGGGGAGGGAACTGAGAGGGCCCCCGAAAGCCCGGCTTACAGGACAGTTATTAACTACTGCACTTACCTTGGAAGTGGTGCTTACAATCACATGTCAATTTGGTCATACACACACATACACCCACACACATTTACACGTCTCTAGATTCATTATGTTCTATCTCTTGCTGAGAATGCAGCAAGAATCCATGAACGTGTCTCCGTTGCTTACGGCTGCCTCCTCATGATCTCTGCATTGAACCTGTCATGCATGAAATGCATTTGTGCAGCAAGAGTTGTGCGCTCAGATAAAATAGGCTCTTGCTTTTTTCTTTTTTTCAGAGGGAAGTTAATAGCCACTAATGTAATAGCAGAAATGATTTTGTACTGAATGTGCTCTGAATTCCATTTTACCAGAATTCATTTGTCAGGTTTACGTGACACCTTGTGGCTGCTTTCCTTTCAGCTTTCGTTCTGTTCACCTCGCTACCACGCCACAGCGCCGAGGCTGCTATTATGATGCGAATCGTCAAAATTTGACTGGAAAATAACAAACGTTCTTAGTAAATTCTGCTTAATTTGCTTTGTCAGAGAGAGGAAAAGTATGTATCCCTCGAGGCCATGCTGAATATAATTGGACCTCCCTCCTCTTAGTGTGTCAGCCATCGCTCATGGTGATGGAGGAAATTTCCTCACACAGCGACAAGGCTCACACGAAGTGACACGCTCAAGGCTTTCCATATGATAATATACAAAGCAACATTTCACTCTAGAAAATGAAAGGGGATATGTTCAGCAGGTGTTGCTTTTTGAGCATTGTGTGAATGAAAGAATGCAAATGAAGTTAAAACAAAAAAACAAAAAAACAAATACAGTCTGGTGCTATTTTCACCTAGATTTTCACATTCTTTAGAGCTAAAAAAAAATTGGAGAAGATATTTCAGTTCCATCTTCCTTCCAAACCTTAATGGGGTGGATGATGCCACCGTTAAATAGATTCTCTAAAGCCTGAAAGGGTTTTCAACCATCTCTAATCCTGCAGAGAGACATTCAAATTTGCCCACCACTGCCCTGAAGCAGTCAAGCTTTCCACACATGAAACTTTAAACCTTAAAATTCTTGGTTGTATGAAATTAATTTAAAAAATATTAAAAAATAAACTTGACTAGTCCGTTGACTCGGTCACTTGATTTGGAATAACGAAACATTTTAAATTAAAATCTTTAAGAGGAAAAACGTGAGAAATAAAAAGCCAGAGAATTGAGGAATAAAGATATAAACCTCTTAATGACACCACCAGGTAACAAATTACAGCAGTCATCTCGAATTCAAGACATTTACTTCTCATATGTTCCTTCTTATGTACATTTTCCTCAAGAAAATTCTTCTAAGGTGATAAAAAAAAAAAAAAAAACACACCCGATCTTGGCACATCTTTATAAACATATTATTTCAGTGACACTCTATGTGTAAAGGAGTTGGACAGTCACCAAAGATTTAGAAACCTGTATTATTTCCTTAACACCTATGTTTCAAGTGTTCAAGTGTTTCCCAGCGAGAGATTATATTATGCAATCAAGCGCAATCAGCATTATAAATGGCACTATCACTAGCAACTCGCTGTCTCTCTGAATGAAGAGCGAGTCTAAAATACAGCATTTGATTTTCCTGTGCCTGATCTGCAACTCACAGCTGTCTATTAAGTGAACATGAATAGAGCAGCAGGGCAAACGGCTTGACACGCAGAACATGGCTTGAATGAATTTATCGTAGTCAAAAGGAAACCGTTTGAGCGCAATATGTTTGTTTTACTCAGGATGCATTTGCAAGACGCACCGAGGAAAAGCTCAGGGAGCTATCCTTAAAAAAAGACCGAGTTAATTGCTTGTGATCAGGTGAAATTCTGAGCGCGGCAGAACGTTTTGCTACGGCTTCCAAGCCGCAAGCTCAATTATTGAGCTGGAGGAGCCGGGCATCGCTTAGGATTCGAGATTCTTGCTCTTTTGCTGACAGAAATGGGATACATTCGCAGTGACATCTTCCGCGTTCGTTTTTCAAAGAACGTCAAATCAAACATGCATGAGCCCATGACAGCGTGGGTTTGGAAGTCTCTATCTGAGGACGAAGCACTCAGACTGGCACAAGCTAGCTAAGGCTGTGCCCATCACATCCTAAAGCTTGTGTGGTCATACTGTCAGGCTGACAGATGGAGGCAGCCGACAACTACGTATTCTTACGGGGACGTGAACTCTCTTTTGATTGAATGCAAAAGAGGTAGCTCCTGTCTCTTTTGTGCCTCACCAAAGCAATAGACTGTCAGTGGACATCAAAGAAATCAAGAGGTGCTGATGCATTTAAACCTGCTGTTTAATGGAATTGTGCTTTACAAAGTAAAAACAGCCTCAAGATTAAAAAAAAATTGTTTCGAGAGGTTTCCTGTTTTAATGAGGTTCATTTATTACACGGCAATAAAAAGGTCTTCTCCATTGTTACAGAGCTCCCACGTGTGTGAAATAGTCACTGGGTCATAAAGTGCATCTGACTTCACTTGTCAATAGGAATGAAAACTGCTGTACAAATCCCCTGTGGAGCACATGCAAACAGACACAAAGTCTGACTTATGTTAGAGAGTGGGTGTGTGCAGCTGGTGACGAGTAGGCTGTTCTACTCTACGATGGATAAACACAAGCCAAGTATTTCACAACTCCCCACAATAGTGCATTAACAGTTAAATGTCAACCTGTCAAAACACTGATTAGTGTTCAAGCAGTTTTAAAAGACTAGCTGGTCTCTTGTGACTCGAGGCAATAAGGCATTAAAATAACGCTTAACGTGAGTTAAAGAAGTAGACAACACATTTAACCCTACTTTAGACGATAAATCTTTAACAGGCACAGTTTCATCCGACGCTTAGATCAAAGTAGCAGGCTGTGACGTTGTTCTGTGTTTCTTTCACTTTTGTCATACATTCTTGTTTATAGGGAGCTGGACTTTGCTCCTTTGTTGGATGTTTCAGATACATGTTCGTTACAGTGCAATTACTAATATAAACCTCTAACAAGATGTCTAGAACGGAGCAAATGGGGCGCAGAAACCCCCAGAGTTTTTAATGTTTAATTTTGGTGAATATCACATTATAATTAAAAGTTATAATATTTATTATCACGTTTGTATTGTTTTAGCTGATTAGACAGGTCACTTGAATTGAACGAGTTTAATCCAAACCTGAGTAACTCAAAAACAGCACTCTTGGACATAATGTGTTTTTTCGGTGCTCAGTTATGCTGTACACGTTGAATTAAGGATATCTAAATTGTTAGATTATGTCTATTAACAAAAAAAATCAGTGTTTAAGGTGAAAGGGGTCTCTTGCTGCACGTTTTTCTTTTCTTCTCTCTGGTTTTTTTTTTATCTGATATGAAACATCAGCCCCCCCCCCCCCCCCCCAAAAAAACCCACTGCTTTTTCACCAATGCTGTACCTCTCCAATGAGCAAAGAAAACTGACCAATAAAAAGGCATTGTAACATTATCCTTTAACTCTCCTAGCAGCTATTTATAAAATCTTATTTAATAATCACTGTCCCACACCGTGCTTTTTCAGCTTGAGTCCAAATCTGTAATCTACAACCAGTCCTTTTTCTCCTGGACGCATACACTCGTACATGGCACGATGGTGGTGGTAGTGATATGTCTCACGGTAAGGCTTATCCTGGACCTGAGGCCTGGACCCTAGTGACTAACCTAAACTCTTCTATACACATTCTCTATTCCTGACTCACACACACACACACACACACACACACACACATATTCACTGACATGCGCACTTCAGATTCCTCAGGAGTTTTAAAAGCTGACAGAGACATCATGAGAAGGATTTTAAAAGCACTTTGTCTTGACTCTTTTTTTGCAAAACTTTTCGTGAGCCTCCGAACACATATAGACTACTCCAGCATCATACAGTCTCTGAATGAAGAGAACGGGTGAAGCATAAAATACACATGACAACTAATTACCTTTCACCTTTGCACCAAAGGCAAAGTGAAGAAAGGAGAAGCTTTTACATTATCAGTATCCACACAGCCATGTAAACATTGCCTCAGATTGTACAGTGCTTAAGAAGTAGCCAAGCTATTGTCTGACAGAAAGAAAGCCTGTAGTAATGCTGTACAGTTTACTATTCTGAGTGAATTTCTTTTGAAAAGAAAATGAAAAATAATACGCTAAAACAGCAGACAGACATTGCTCAAGGTTGACACGGGCTTCTCGGTCCTTATATGATATACTGTGCATCACAACAGCATGTGTATTCGATTTGAACACGATGGCTGGTTTATTAGGTCTAGTTTCTGGGACTGACAGGATTTCAGGAATCGGATGAAGTTGCTTTAGGCTAACAATAGTGCACCTCACTCAACCTTGCCCTTTCGTGCCTTGCTGGTGAAAGTCATGTTTCCCTAAATTCCCTCAGAAAGGCACTAACAAGGGAGGAAGGGGCCGCTATTTCCTCCTCAATGCTAAAGCTCAGCTCGGATCTGATCTTCCATCAGACAGCTCAGCGTTTAAAGCGATCGCTCCGGTGCTTAAAAAGCATGCAACTTCTCGCCTGCTGCATAAAACAGCTTTCTGTTAGCGGACAAAACCGTGATGTGCTGCCGCTGCCTCGGGACAGAGCTGCTGCAAGTAATGGCACATTTATTGCATACACATGCTTTAAAGCAGTGTGTCGAGTTGCAGAAATAGTCTAGGAGAACCGCTGCTGTGTGATACAAGTCTACAAATCCTGTAATATTCGTGCAGGCTGTTAAAGTCACTCATGCCCGGATGGCGAGGCTCGCACATTTCTCTACAATACTACTAACGTAATGTGCTAAACAGCAGCTGAGAGCGTGACAGTGTGTGTCCCTGCCTTAATCTGCACAAAAATTACCAAAAAGCAACACGGTTACTAAAATAACGTGGAAAAGCGGATTGCTCCTAATATCATAAGGGTGCACGAGAGAATCAGGGGGGAAAAAAAGCCCAATTCCGCGTTACTCATTCACACCAAGTGCCCAGGAAAAATATCCCCGTTGTTTCACATCGCGCCCTGCGAGTCCGAGTCCGAGGGAAAGCTTTCCTTTCTTTAAGGCCAGGCGACAAACACAAGCCGATCCACGGCCACGATACAAACGCTACACTTCAGCGATCCTTTAAGCCTCCGATCCATTGTTAGCTGAGGTCGGCGCTAGCTTCGCAGGCTACACACACACACGCTCGCGCTCTCTCTCTCTCTCTCTCTCTCTCAAACACACACACACACACACATTCAAATGCAATGCACAAAAAAAAAGCTTCGTGGATATGAGCGAGAGGTGCGAAAACGGCTCGCAACTTACTTTCAGATCTGATCCGAGCGCGGCTCCGGGAAAAATCCTGCCTCAGCCGGAGTCGCGTAGGTTTTTGTTTTTTTTCTTTTCCTCCTTTATACTTTGCAAAACAGTGAGGGAAAAGGCGCACAAGGCTTTCGCCGGAGTGCGACTGCCTGAATCAACTAGCGTAGAGCACGGCAAGTTGAAGTGTCAAATTACACGGGCTATTCTATTACCACAGCCATGCTTGGCGGTTGCTAACAAAACGCGTCCCAGAGTGCTCGCCATCAGGACACTGATCGCACTGACGCGTCATTGATCCTGCCGGATTTACACGGGTCCGCTCTCCTGTTTTTGCATCTCCAATCGCCCATTCAACGCGCCTTTTCGGATCTCTTCTTTTTATTATTATTATTATTATTATTATTCCTATTATTGTTATAATTATTCGCTAAACGATTTTTAGCCTCTACGCCTCATGGACTTTTTTTTTTTTTTTCCGGTCAGATAATCGTGTTAGAGTAGCGGTGTATTGGTTTGGTCGGAGCGTGCCGTGCATCATCAATTAACCCAGATTTTTCAAAGTGCGAAAGATCAGGCTATAATAATTAATTGTCCGTGGTCACGTGATTCATATTTACCGTTTTGACACATCGTGTCTTGTGTAAGAACTGAACAAGAACCGAGGTAATTACTATCAGAGCCGGTTTATTCTCGGTGTTACAGGCAGCAGCAATCAACCAGCGTGTGTAATCCCCCTCCCATGCTTCCTCGAAAAGGCAGGAGAGGAGACGTGAGGAAAGGAGAGGAGGAGGAGGAGGAGGAGGAGGAATGCCTGGTTCCGTATTTTGCGAGTCGCCGGCTCTGTGCGATAGAAAGCCCTGAATAACAAAGACGTGTTTGAGAGCGACGGCGGCGGCGGCGGGCTCGCGCTCAGCGGTGACGTCAAGGAACAATGAGTCTCTCCCGACGGCGGAAAGAGGAGAGCAGCGCGAGCTCCCGCACCAATAACGCAGTGCGTCCTCCGACCTGACTACACTCTTCTTTTTCTGTCTCTTCTTCATGCAACGCCGCCAGCCTCAACTACCCCCCATGGGGGTTATAAGGGAGGCAGGTCCAAATCTTTACGAGTGCAACATGGCATACACTCATTCATTCCACGCGCCGCGATTGAGGCTGTCCAAACACTGACTGAAATTTCCATGACCTCTTATTGGTGGAAAAAACGTCCTCTTGGATGCATTATGCAAATGATGACATGAATGAACAACTGATTCCAAATGAGCCTTGTGTTAGACGTTACAGCAAATTAGGCGTTGATCATTTCCTGGGCTTTGACATCGTCGGTGTTATCTTTCTAAGCTTTTAGCTTTACAACAACATTAGCTGTGTCTTTTGAACAGTGTCCTTAGCTCTTCCTCTGTGAGGCTTTGACACTAATGCATTGGGCTTATTCTGTGAGCACTCTGTCTCAAGGACACTAGCTCCTGTGCAGTTATCTAAGTTGGCAGGGATAAATCTGGCAGATGACATCACTGGTTTCAGGCACTCATTCATTTTTATTTCTGTCCTGTTCTGATATGGTGATGGTCCAAATGACAAGAGAGGCAGCATGGGCAATGTCAGATGTCACATCTTTATCAGATCGGGCATGTTTTCCTCACATGATTTAATTATGCTCTTCTACTTTTGATTGGGCAATCAAATTAGTGTATTTGAAAAATTGGTTAAAATCCCTGGAATGTGTGTATTTTTCTTTTTAAATCCCCTGAGGACAGACTGTGAAAGTACTTTAACAGATGCTGAATTTGCAGACATCTGGATTTATTTTATTTTTTTTGCAGATGTATGCTAGTGCTAGATATGGACATACCCATGTAACATCAGTATCAAAGCAAGGCTTAGTTATTGCAAGTGATCCAGCATCATATAGGTTTTTTTTCTTTTGTCATATAGGTTTCAGACTGCTTATAATATCCTGTGTTATGGACCATTAATCATGTTTTTGAGATGTCGCTCAAAGTTGCATGGGTTCATCACGTCTGGGGGGGTGGGGGGGGGCAGGCAGTCAATGAACAGCCACTTTAGTTCAAAGCCAGTTGTTGTATGAACCCCTGGTGATGATGGGTAGGCCCTCAACTCTTGCAATCTGAAACAATATGGCCAGATGGCTGCCAAGAAGATGGATAGACTATAGGTGGAGTGACTTCAGCTTGACTGAATTGCTGTATAATTTTCTACATACACGCAGCTGTGAGGTGTTATTACAGAGTATTTTGCATTAGCAAAAGGATGTGTCGACTACCGCATATCTCGAAGTATTATTGCTTATTCATTTTAAATATTGTTTCCATAAACTCTAAATGGCTGATGACAGCCATGGCTGCTGTATTTCTCTTCATATTGCCATTTGAAAAAAAAAAATCATTGCCCAAAGTATTCTCCATGCTAACATGACTTTCAGGCTGAGGTGTAGTGAACTCGACTGCCATGGTGAACCTCAGCTCAGCTAATTCCCTGACAATCACAGGGGAAATGATTGATGCTGTTGGGCCTTCAATGCTACATGATGGAGAGAGAGTTTCAGTTCTGCTGACATAAGCTTTCACACACAGGCTGAGCTTTCACAGATTATTTACAGCTCCTATTTGCTTTACACAGTATACTATCGCTCTCATGGACCTCCTCAGAGGAAATATGGGCTATGCTGCCAAACTACTATTAACATGGTGGGAGAAGAAGTTATTAAGAAAATGTGTAACAAACAAGGTGGGAAATGCAGATATAGGACAAGATGTTGAGATCCCTGAGATTACGGACCGCAGAAAGGCAGAGGTGCACAATGTATTTGACAACAAGACACAAGAGAAATCTGTTTAAGTACACTATTGATCCTCTTTGGAGCAGAGCCACTGAAAGCAGAGGCAGGAGTGAGACAACAAGAGAGATGCATCTGGCCAACTATTTGCAGGAGAGTAGAGGAGGAACTCTCTTAGAGACTCTCTCTCTCTCTCTCTTTCTCTCTCTCTCTCTCTCTCTCTCTCTTGCTCTCTCTTTCTCCCCCTCTTTTATTTCAGTGAAAAATGTGAGGGGTGGTAGATAAAGCAGACAGCCTATACCCCATGCTGACTGGCTCGGCTGGCTTTGGTGAGGGTAGAGGCAATCAATGTGTGCTCACAATAGAGCAAGAGCATTGAGAGAGCTAACTGCTCCCTCAGGCCATGCACGAAGGAGGGCAGGGGGGTTGCAACAGGGGCTAAACGGGCAGAGAGTGAGTTAAGATTCATTTTGAACTTCCTAATGAAGAACTAAAGGTGGACTTGTTTATTTGCCCTCCTATTCCTTAACAAAGAGTAGCTTATGTTCAGCTTAGACGCCTTCAATGTTTTGAATCATTAGCAATGATTCACAATCAATATTTTGTGTATCCTACTCAATGGTAGTATCGCACCATGCTTACATGTGGACATTTATATAATATTGTTATTATATGGCAAATATAAATTATACAGTTTATGTGTTAAGCAGAAATCATCCATAGAAAGCAACGTAGATTAACAACAGCAGCAGCTGAGAGCTGCAAGTTATACATGTCTTAGAATGAATATACTATATACATTTTATCTAAATGTCAAGATACAAAGAATGGCAAGCTGAGATTATGATCACAATCACCCTTTGTATGTGAGTTACATGCATATTGAAGGATTAAAGCACCTGAAGTAGTCTAATGCACAGTAATTCTAACACAGTTCTTGCACAAAACAATACGTAGCTCAAAGCTGAAGAAAAATCTAACATATGAAAATTGAATTCCACAGAAACATAAAACAAGCACATATTGTTGATTAATATATAAGGACAGCAGGAATGCAGAAGTTTTTTTTTACTGATGATAATAAAGATATAACCGATATATAATATATACAACCTTTGAAGCCTGTCAGTCAGACTTTTCTTCAGGGATTCTACTAATTTGTCTAATTTTAATTTGAGCATGTAGCTGTTTACTGTAAGCATAATTCCCAAATGGTCTGTTTTAGAGAAAACAACAACATAGATTTTCAATAAGTATCTATTGTGCATGTGAGTTGTAGGAAATGAATCATAACAAGAGACAAGCTACTCTATTGTCAGATACCCGTTTTAAATACAAACGAGACTTACTGGAAGGTTCACTCATCGATAGCTAAGCTGAATAATCGTTCTTGTGAATATAAAACATCAGATGTATAAGAACACAAATCCATGAAAGATAACTTTTCCACACGCTCCTATTATTACCATTAACTGCTATTCATCTATAGAATATTCATGCACGCTCTTGTTTGGTGTAACTGAGAGCTTGGTGCAGTGCTCAGGCACTGAATCACCTCCCTAAGAAATAAATTAAGCTCTTGTCTGAGAATGACCAGCATTTTCTCAAAGCTTTTGGAGGTGGATCATGTTACTGGAGCACTGGCATGAGGCAGCAGGTTGAGACTGAGGATACCTCTCCATGCATGACATCATGTGGCTAAGCAGAAATGTAGCAGACAATCAGACTTCATTTAATATCATTTATATACACACATATTAGATTAGTTCAGCAGGGTCATAGAGGTGAGCTTCTTTTCTTTTTTGTTCAAAGAAAATGTCAAAGTTAGTGGAACTTATCCACAGCACAGTGCGGCACTTATTTCAAAGATAATAATTTAAATATGTCATTGGTTGCAGTCACTGAGCTGAGAAATATTTCAATATAGATATCGAAGAAGAAGTCCACTCATGACCAGATCTTCAAAAACATAAGGTACAGCTTAGTTTCAGATGTCTAGGCATGTTTCACCAGCACAACAAGTGGGCGCTTCAACTGGGCAATTAGTAGACAAGTGGCATGAAAACATGCTAATGAAGTTAATCCTTCAAAGGAGTGGTGGCTCTCAGGCTCTGATGATTCAATGACAGCGATGCTAATGCCTCTCGCCAACACAAACTGGGAAGAGGGGGTGCACAATAGACTGTGAGATTGTGTTATTGTGTGGGATGAAATTAACTCACACGCTGTTGCCAGTAAGGGTGGTCTCCCCATCTTTGCACAGCACAGCATGAAAAAAAGGAGATTCTCCAAGGTCTTATGTCATCATAGAAGATAAGTGAGATAAAGGCGCAAGACAGAAGATACTGATGTCTGAATGTGTTATTCAATCTTAATTTGATTTCCTGCTCAGCCTTAAATATATGTCTGTGTGCATATTTCTTTATTACTGCTGAATTAGAAGTGCTATATTTTAATGTTTTCTTATTCTATATTTACATTTTCTGGTTATCTGGACAAATTGCCCTGCTGCAAAGTAAACTTATCAGCTGTTCAGTCCTTATTGTAGGAAACCTGCTGTTTTTTTGGGTTTTTTTTAAGACGACCGTGTTTGCTGTTATTAATTAATGATCACTGCATACTTATTGCTATAAATATTTAGCTGGATTTTCATATTCCTTCAATAATGTGTTGTAATTGAAAAGTGTGCCTCAAGTGTAACATGTACTTAATAACATTGTAATGAACTCCATTGCTTGTGTTTGAGTCCAACCCACGCTAATGGCTCACTTAGAGACTTGTATCTCACACTTAAATAATCTCCTGACATCAAGTGTTTAACCTTGGGCCTTTCCACAGCCCTCCAGGGTGATGGCATCTGGGAAAAAGCACTGATACTACAGAGAAGACTGACATCTACTGGCTGAGCATCACCCAGCCTCCCTCATGGTACAGGTTAAAGCTCAAAAGTGATGATATATATGCTCTCTATATATTTATAGGAATTGAAAGGTTCTGGATTTTATGCTCAGTCGTCTGTATGGATATCAACATTGTTTTATCAATCCATTTTTTAATACAATATAGGCTCAAAAATATCAGATTTTACCTCATAACCTTATACCTTTCTTATTTTAATTATAGCTTTTGCTCTATAGATGCTGAATCCTTTACAATACGTACTGAATATTTACTGTGGTTTAAAAAAAAAAAAAGCAACAATCATAACATTTATTTTAGAAATTTGTGACTGCAAACCAATGTCTTGGTCATTTATACTACACAAATATGAAATGAAATGAAACAGATACATTCTAAAATGGATAAATGGGGTGTAATAAGAAACAATAGGCTCTCTAAATAACTACAGTCTGTTCATAAGGAAATAAAACATCCTTGAGTCTGAGCAACAGATACCCAGGTGCATTAACTAATCCATTAACACACACTTAAAAGCACGTAGCAGCCTACACACACCTCAGCATTACTAAGCAGTCATGCATAACTGACAACTTTTATGCATTTGTATCAGACTCATTCAGTTTACAAGCATTAAGGTGTCTCTGTGCATAACTGCAAGTAGGTAAGGAGTCATTAGTAGTAATTAGGATGCGCCCCACTTTTGTCCTTCAGACAGTCTTTTGTATTTAATATGTACAGGTAAGCAGTATTTCTAGTTCCTATATTTAACCTATTTACAGTGTGTCTGTGTGTATTAACCTTTCCAGACATGACTCTGATTTGAACCCTTCTGTCTGGGTAGACTAAGCATCATGTAAAAGCTCAGATGAAATTTATTCCCAGCCTGCCGCAAAACCTCCTGCATGTTCCCACACGAATCCAATAATCAATCATGTACCATCTGATTGTTTTAGTTAGAAAGCTAACTAACAACTCATAAGAGCATATGTTTATGCATTCAATTTGTGCATTGCTGCATTAATAATAAGCAAAAAATTTGCACTTGTTACATCCTGCGCCAGACAAACTCCCAGACACATTTGTTACCAGTTAAAAGGATCACTGATTAAAGACAGAGAAATAAATACTGGCCAGGCTCCAGGTAAGTGTAGACTACACTGAAATTATGCTTCACATTACTGCAGTGTATAACAGCTTAATTATTTGGTGAATGATACAGCTGCTTAGCTGTCAAGCATGGCATCATTCTCCTGAAAGCTAATCCTAAAAAGGCTACAAATAAATAAATAAGTTCATACAGATCTGTTGTGAATCACAAGAACAAACCTCTACCAGCCAATTCTGCTAACATTTGGCTTTGTCTGTCACATATGGTCTCTGCTTCATGCTCCCTGCTTTGGCATGTGGCTGTATATGCAACACATGCAGTCTTTGTTTGCTGCTCATTATGTCACTGGCTATAAACGAGAGGGCCTTGAGCCTTGGCCTAAAGCATTAAAATGTCAACATATCGAAATAGGAATGATGTTAAGAAGAGCTCCATGCACATTTTGGAATTGTCAGGATGAAAAGAAAAATGACAGTTGAGAAAATATGAGCATGAATGGAGAATAACAATCTCTTCTGACACAGAGAAAGTAGCATTGGTTCAGCAATCGATACGATTCTCCGCAAGACTCCAGTGACGTAATTAATCAAAAGCCTTCCAGTTATGCCAGTGTGTTGGGTGGAGCATGTTACAGCACTGAGTGCACGGCATGAATTGAATTAAGGATGTTTATTAGATTCGGGTTGCAGAGATTTCTCGCTCTACAACGCATGCCAGAAAATATTGTTTCATAGTTAATACTAAGCATGCAGTGTAAGTAAACAGCTATCAGTATGTGGTTTTACTCAGAGCAAATGCCTTTAAAATCTTTTTTTTAATGACAAGTCTAGCCATCTAGTAAAGTTTTTATGCCCTGTATAACTTTTATAAAGCACAGCCAGGTGCTTGACGAAAAGTGGCAATATAACACAAAAATGTGTCAAAACTTGAAACAGGGCTATTTTATTACAGTGGATAAGCAGGTCCATTACATGCTTTTTTCCTGGTAATAGGTTGCAACACTAGTACCTTAATCTCTCACCTTAAAGCTCCCTCTTCATGGTTTTACTTACAATTATTGGCTTACATTAGGCTTTTGTATACCCGGCACAAATAAGCTTCCTTTTGTGCTGGGAGGTCAGCATCCATATAAGGATGTTTTCACGAGTGTGTTGTTCACGAGGACGTGTTCTTCCTGTGTTTCACAAGTTAAGAGACCTGCAGCTACATTAGCCAGTCGGGTACAATCCCACATTTAAGTGTAAAAAAAATATATCTGACATTATGCTTACTAAACAATCGCAGATTCTATTTATATATTATAATTGGATCATAAACACTATCCAGTGCACATTTCACACTTCACTTCAACATCCTCACAGTCCGCAGGTCAGAAACGACTGAGGCTATTTTGAGGAAATATTTTTGTAATATGAAGTCTTTTTGGTTCTGCTTCCACTTCCTTTTATGAGTCACACGAATGTAACACACTCCAAAATGATTTTATATACTCAACTTTATTTCCCACAACCTCTACATTTTGTTAACAGAAGATCATTTTTTGTTATTGCTAAATTCCACTTTACATCATGTTAGACGCATATTTGTTAAATGTGCGACTCTTCACCACTAACTCAGGTTCAGCATTAAGGTCAAACATAATGACACAGCTGGTGTGAGGAATGCATGTGGCATACCACATCATTTCATTTCCCGTCACATCTATTCAAATGTAACTTAATTCAATAATGAAGTGACATTAACACCACAACTTTCGTTTTGAGTAGACAATGGTTTTGTCTGAAATTTTCTGCACTAGTGGTGTAATGTTAAGACTGGAGTGATTCTGCTGTGCTACAAATAAATTCAATTAGTTCCATTAAAGAGCCAATACTATCAAAGCATGTCTGCCTCACAGTCCCTGAGGAACTACCCAAGATCCCTTATTTGGTGTAGTATACAATATAATACTTAATACACAAAGGTACAAAGGTTGGAATATACACTATATGGTCAAAGGTTTGTAACACCTGAACAATCACACCCATATGTGATTTTTGAACATTCAGTTCCAGATTTAGTTTCCCTTTGCTGCTATAATAACCTCCACTCTTCTGGGAAGGCTTTCCACTAGATTTTGGAGCGGGGCTGTGGGGATTTGCATGTTCAGCCACAAGAGCATTAGTGAGGTTAGGCCCTGATGTAAGGCAGGGAGACCTGGTGTTCAGTGGGGTTGAGGTCAGGGCTCTGGACAGGTCACTCGAGTTCTATCCAGTCATCCTTGGCAAATCATGTCTTCAGGGAGCATGCTTTGTTCACAGGGACAGTGTCATGATGTGTTTGAGCTTCTAAGTTCCAATGAAGGGAATGGTACATCTTACAAAGACAATTTTGTGCTTCTAACTTTGTGTGATATAAAACACATCTTGAGCTAAAGACTCTAAAGTCTCTAGACACTTTAATAACTGCTACTTAGACTCACTCATTTAACCAGTATTTGATCTGTGACCCTTAAATGTTTAATGCAGAACCCTACAACAGAGAGATGCCCTTTAAATAGAACCTTTTTTATGAATATCTTATTTATGGATAGCTTTAACTACCCTTAAAGTCTTTAAGAACCATTTTAACCCTTTTTTCAGAAGAAACTGTAAAACAGACAGACAGACAGATAGACAGGTTCAATAATTAAGGAAACAAATCTTCATTATATTGCCAGACACCCAAAGATTCACTATGACATACGGTATAGTCCATATTACACTCAGTGACTCAAGTCATTCAGTCTGATAACTGTTTGTAGAAACGACTTCCTGTAGCGTTCTCGGTTACACTGTGGTTGGAATAGCTTTTACTGAAGGTGCTTTTTACACTGACTTCCTGAAGAGGATGTGAGGCATTGTCTACACTGATTATTAGCATGGAATGTACGACAAAATGATGCCTATGTAAAAATTCTGAATTAATTCCAAATAAAAAATGCAAATATTTCGGTTAAATAGCTACTCAAGCAGAGATTTTCCAGGTTCCTAAAGTGACACTTAGTATATAAAAGAAGGTGCAAATAACACATCATGGAAAGTTGGTTTAATACTTTTTGATGGATGATTCATGCAGTTTTTCCATACATTATACAATACATAGACATGCATTTTCATACAAGTCTTTACTATTATCCTAAGAGAAAGTTGCTCTATCAGGTGCGTCAGGATGTTTGACATGTGTTATATATAAAATATATTCAGGGAGAAAGTTCTGCTGTAAAATTAGTGCATCAGTTTTGGCTCTATATAAAGCTGGACTGATATGGGACATGAGGAAACTCTGTAAAGGGCATCTTTTCGTTCCATCCGCTCACTGCTCTTGGCTCAGTTAGGAATGTGTTGCATGGTAACAGCCACAGCAAACAGCACACCTGGCAGTCCCAGAGTTCCAACAGGAAACCACAACACTCTGAAAACCCAGCCTACCCACACACACACACACACACACACACACACACACACACTTTTGCAACTAAAGAGCCAGAGAGGAAATGTCTGCTTCTATGCTGCAGAGCACATAGTTCTTCATTGAAAATAATTCACCCTTATATCCATTTTTTTCTCTTTTTTATTCCACATTATTCACCCAGTTCTTAGTCACTCTTTGCTTTCCCATTAACATTAGGACGACTGTATGCACAATTAACACACCCTAATTTATGACCACTTCCAATGAGGCATGTATCATTGTGTCCATTATGGCAGTTCCCCCAACTACCTCTCTCTCACTCGGCCATCAATTTATTGTTGTTGTTGGCGGTTCAGCTGAAGCTCATGTATTGATTTCTCACCCTCAGAGAAGATAAGGTAGAGAATCGAGATGGATTCCATATCTATTATCTAATGGAATTCCTCCTCTTAGAAAGGCTATGGATTTTCTGCCATTGAACCTCTGCGAAAGAGAGTGGGGGACAGAGTAGCTTCTGCAACCCACAAGAACTCTCCACTCGATGGATTAATGTGCACAGTACAATGCAGAAGAAAAGGCTGGGATGCTGGTGGTCCATACTCAGAATGTAAAACAGCAAGTTGTGAGAGAAGACTTCGCTGATCGCAAGTGTTTATTGACCTCCTAGTGTTCCTGCTAGTGCATATTCAAGTACATTGTATATCTTCATTGTCTCCACAGGAATAAGCCAAACAAAAACAAGCTTCTAATTATATGAATATGTATCTAACTGAATATATGGCACATTCCAGGAAAACCTTATATTGTTAATTACATGCTAGTCATTTTGATGACCCCCAGCTGATGAAAATTAAATTTAGCTTGATGTTACAATTAAAGGACATGCAACATTTTATGTGTGCAAAACATTATGTATTAGTATTCATATTCATCCCTAGAAGTACAAAACGTTTAAGTGAAAGTGCAAATAGTGTGTATTATCTCTTATAAATGGTCATCAATCCAAATATCTGGAAAAGCAAATATCCTAAACTTAGGTTAAATGTGTAGCAACATTTAACATCTCAAACCATGATCAAAAATGTAATCTGTACATATTTTCTTCAAAGTGTTTACACAAAATAAAGTACAATCATACACTCAAGGAACACTTAATAAGGAACACCCATACACCAAGTCATTCATGTAATTCTACACTATATTGACAAAAAAAAGTTTTGGGACAGCCCTACAAATCATTGAATTCAGGTATTGTTTTTCAGGGGTTGGGCATGACCCCTTAGTTCCAGTGAAAGGAACTCTTAATGCTTCAGCATACTAAGACAATTTCATGCTCCAAACTTTGTGGACATTTGGGGATGGCCCCTTCCTGTTCCAACATGACTGTGCACCAGTGCACAAAGCAAGGTCCATAAAGACATGGATGAGCGAGTTTGGTGTGGAGGAACTTAATTGGCCTGCACATAGTCCTGACCTCAACCCGATGGGATGAATTAGTGTCTAGACTGAGAGCCAGGTCTTCTCATCCTACATCAGTGGCTGACCTCACAAATGCGCTTCTAGAGGAATGGTCAAAAATCCCCATAAACATACTCCTAAACCTTGTGGAAAGCCTACCCAGAAGAGTTATAGCTGCAAAGGGCGGGTCAACTCTATATTACATTCATGTGCATGTAAAGGCAGACATCCCAAAACTTTTGGCAATATAGTGTATATTAGATCATTAGACTTTAGCAGCAGATCCTTTAAGTCCTGTAAGTTGTAAGGTGGGGCCTTGATGGATTGTTCTTGTTTGTTCAGCACATCCCACAGATTCTTGATCAGATTGAGATCTGGGGAATTTGGAGGCCAAGTCAACACCATGAACCCTTGGTCATGTTGCTCAGAACCTGTACAGTTTTTTGCAGTGTGGCAGAGAGGATTCCTCTGCTGAAAGAAGACACTGCCTTTACAGAATACTGTTGCCATGAAGGAGTGTACAATGTTTAGGCACATGGTACATGTCAAAGTAACATCCACATGAATGCTAGGACACAAGGCTTCTCAGAAGAACACTGCCCAGAGCATTACACTGCCTCTTGCCTTCTTTCCATAGTGCATCCTGGTGCCATCTCTTTCCCCTGTCTTTAAAAGAAAACATGACTCATCAGACCAGGCCACTTTCTTCCATTGCTCCACGGTGCTGTTCTGATGCTCACATGCCCATTGCATGAGCTTTCAGTAGTGCTCAGGGATCAGCATGGGCACTCTGACCAGTCGGCTGTTACACAGCCCCATATGCAGCAAGCTGTCATGCACTGGGTTTTCTGACACCATTCTTTCATAGCCAGTATTACAGTAGCTCTTCTGTGGGTTTGGACCAAAAGAGCTTTGATCCTCACGTGCAACAGTGAGTCTTGGGGGCCTATACCCCTGTCACTTGTATACCGGTTTTCTCTCCTTGGTCCACTTGTGTAGATACTAACCACTGTATAACAGGAAAACCCTGTTACAGACCTGCTGTTTTGGAGAGGCTCTGACCCAGTCGTCTAAACATCCCAGCTTGGTTCTTGTCAAAGTCACTCAGATCCTTACACTTGCCCATTTTCCCTGTTTCCAATTCTTTAAAGAATTGACAGTTCACTTGCTGACTAATATATCCCACCCCTTGACAGGTGTCACTGTCACAAGATCAATGTTATACCCTTCACCTGTCAGCAGCTTTAATGTTCATTCAAGAATTCCAAAAAAGATTTTCCATGCTTAATGGTTTCCAGCTCTTTTAAAAATTGCACATTCTCACATGTAAATCTGTGATTATTGTCTGTAACCATGACTAAATATTATACTCTAAGTGAATTTACTCTTGCAGGTTAGCTAATTCTTGTTAACACCGTCTGCTGCCACCATCAGGTCACAGGAAAAACTGCAACATTCTTAAAGAGAAGCTATGGATGAGCTTGTCCATGGGCCACATATGGATATTTGGACCCCACACAGACCCCTAGGCTAGATAAATACAAACAGTAGGTAATGACAGATATATAGTAAAAGAAAGTACATCCTACTTCAATTCTGTCTTTTTCAGTTTAGCCTTTGTGTGGTCCTCACCATCTTCTATAAACAAACAAATAACCTCACGTAATTAGTATGTCGTCAAGAAGCGCGACTACCTCTACAAAAGCAATTCCGAAGCACTCGGGTGTCTGTCTACATCACGCACAGAAGAATGGACATCAGCCATGACCTCAGAGAGGCATTTGCTGCAACCAGGCCATGCAACAGGACAATGATCCCAAGCTCACCAACTAAGTGATATCTGAATGGCTAAAAAAGACAAAAATCAAGGTGTTGGAATGAACTAGTCAAATTCATTTGACAAAGTCATCAGACCTCAACTCCACTGAGGTGCTGTGGCAGGATCTTCAGAAAGCTGTGCATAATCGAATGTATTCAACCATCACTGCACTGAATGTTGTAAAGAAGAATGAGCCAAAAGTTCTCAAAAAATGGTTTGTTTGTCAGTTACTACAAATCAATACAAAATGCTTCTAGCTGGTCATCTTTATCCTATGAGGAAACATTTCTATCCTGTTTGAGTGCTCCTTCCCAGGATGATCCTGTTCCCATTCACAGAGTATGAATGATGGTGTAAATCATATGCTATGGCTTTGACAGTCACCTCATCTCAAGCATCTGACGAGCTTTGGGAGACTGTGGGCTGATGTGTTAGACAGCTCTATCCAAAAGCATCATTTAAGCACCAATTAAGGAAATAAAAAATATGAAAGAATGGTGTTCATTCCTCTCGATAGTGTTTTTTCTTATGTTTTCCATTGGCTTTATATCCATATATTGTATAATGTCTGTTTTATAAAATAGCAAGTAGACTGCAAGGATGATTCAAATGAAATGTAGAAAAGAATGAAAGATAAAGGGAAAATGTTTGAGAGAAAGAGAGAGTAGGAAAGAGTGAGAGAGAGAGAGAGAGAGAGAGAGAGAGAGAGAGAAGGATTGAAAATCATATTCTACAAATGGAAGCTGCTAAAAGAACAGATTATAGTCTCAATTAAATCATAATTTTAAGCTGTCCTAAAAGTAGTTTCCCCAGATTACAGATTCTGATGACATCCAGAAAATTACTCATAAAGAGTGAAGATATGTACATGGCTAAAATACACATCCCCTGTCCATGTGACAACTGTTCAGAAGTGTGACATGTTGCTCTATTAAAATAACAGGGAAGCCTCTGAGCTCCTCTTTCCTAATCAAGAACAGATCAGTACTGGCCAAAACTGTGCAGGAAATTCCTCTATATTTCATTTTTAATATCCACAAGACAGTAAGTACTATTTCATCCTCTACAAGAAGCACTCTGAAAAGAAACTGGCGCCATCTTTTATGTCCTGCCCTGTGTGTAATGCAACATCTCCCATTGGAACAGTAAATCCGTAATAAAAACCGCCAGATTACTCTGCTTTTAAGAGCAGATACTTCAAGACTAAATAAATCCAAATATTTGTGTCTATACATATGAGTTACATATTTGATTTCCCTGACATAACACAGTTTCTGTAACAATACACCCTTTATTAGTTTTGATTGCTTTTGCCTACTTGCTTGTGTATGCATAAGGCAAATGTAATCAATAACCTATTGTCATCTTTAACACAAAGCAAATACAACATGATAATACATTTGCTAACCCTGAGAAATCACTGTGCATGCATAGTGTACTTAGACATGTCAGAAATGCTCAACATAAAGTATTTTTTTATTAAATTGTTAGAATTGGTAATAATTAAGCCAGACACAACTATATTATTTACATTGAAAAATGAGAAATATTCAATAGTAGAGGAGGCACTATAACTACACTATGGCCAAAACATGTGCACACCTTACCAATCACACCCATGTGCCAGTTAAAACATCCCATTTAACATTAAGACCCTCTTTGCTATTCTAATAACCTTTACTCATTTGTAAAAAAACTTTTCCACTAGATGTTAGAGCATGGTTATGGGGATGTTTGCTCATTCAGCCACAAGTGATGAGCCACAAGTGATGTTTGGAATGGAGACCTGACAGGTATTCAGTGTTTCAATTCGTCCCAGAGGTGTTTAGTGGGGTTGAGGTCAGGGCTATGCGCTGGGCACTTGAGTTCTTCCACTTCGACACTCTTTTTGAGCACAGACGCAATGTCACAACTTTGAGTCCTGTAGGTCCAGTGAAGGAGAATAGTAATGCTACAGCATGCAAAGACTTTCTAGACAATTCTGGGCATCCAAATTTATAGCACCAGTTTGGGAAAGACCCACATATGACTGTGATCGTCAGGTCTCCGATTATTATTATAATAGCATTAATTATAATAGCATTACAGTGCTACTATAATGACAACATGAGACTGGAAAGGATGTGATTTTACAGGCCAATCGTAATAAAAGAATATAAATACATTATCCTTGGGGTAAAGGATTAGGGTATAAACCTAATTCAAGCTATGGAGTCACATATGTTCGATTTAAACAGACAAGGCACTGTGTGCACACATACTGTAACACTGGCACCCACAGAGACTACTGATAACAACCTGCTTTTACTTTTTTACTTCCTTTGCCTCTGCGCATTGTGGACTGATCTGTACATGACATATACCTACTGCGATTTTGAATGATCTGCGGATTCTTTCCTTCTTTCTTTTTTTGTTCTTTTGAACATTAAAAGACACACAAAAGAAACGGTATAATGCAGCAGGATCTGATAAGGTGCCTAAGATGAATCCTCTTCGGAATAGTGCCGCCAGATTTCAAGACATCAAGGTCAAAACGAAACGTTAGCTACAGCACAAGCGTCTAAAGTAAATACCTTGACATTCACTAGCTATATTTATTATCACCTATCATTAGCTTTAATAGTGTAAATATAATTTGAGTGACTTCTCAGTCCAGGCTTTAGAGAGATCTGTGCCCACTTATAGGTGAATCAGTGTGTGGGTGAGGATGAGGAGAGTGGGTGTGGAAGATTTATGACAGTACCGCCACAGCAGCTCCCATGACGTGTGTCTGATAAGAGCAACCCATGTCCTTTGTTAACGCACCACCTACAGTGACAAATGAAATAATAAAGCCTGGCTCCCCGCTGCATCCAGTTCCATCCCTGCTCTCAGAGAGGACTTCTTTAATAGGGAGCATGCTACTCTTAATCGGCAAATGGATGTCAAGTGCAATTAAAGGTTCCCAGTAATAATGGTGAGCAGACGGCCAAAACTGGAGGCAGGTTATGGGTTGCACATGTATCACTGGGATTAAAGCCGCAGAGAACGCACATTGCAGGCAAGGACGTCCTGAGGGCACTAACAGAACACAGTCTCTAGAGAAAACATGCGCAATGAACTGGCTAATGCTTAGGGCGGTGCATCACTGAAGAATCGCTAGCAAATGTCAATAAGAGACTGAGACTACTCTCTTTCAGCATCTTTTGTATGTTTATTATCACTGCAACAAAATACCCCATGCAATGTTTATTTCTCATTGTTTTGTAGGTGCATTTATCTGTGATTTTTATAGACTACATGTCCATAAACTGGCTCATGGCTCTTGATTCATGATTGAAGATGTTTTATTGTCATTCATCAGTGCACAAGTGTGAAGAATGAAATTTTATTCTTAAAATACTTGTGAAATAGTTATTTATGCTGGAGTAATTCTATATGCAGAAGATTTGGGAAATAGATAGATAGATAGATAGATAGATAGATAGATAGATAGATAGATAGATAGATAGATAGATAGATAGATAGATAGATAGATAGATAGATAGATAGATAGATAGATAGATAGATAGATAGATAGATAGATAGATAGATAGATAGATAGATAGATAGATAGATAGATAGATCAACCAATCAACAAATAAATAAATATGTGTAAAATAAATGTGAAATGTGAAAACATGAAATTCACCTATGTGTTTTTTAGACACTTTATACTGTATGTTTCAAACATTTCATCTTCATTCTTTCTTTTTCTTTTTCAAATTTTTCATTTTTCCATACTTGATTTTTCAGTGTAATTCCTTTGTATTTCTATGAATTTGTAGAAATTTTATCCATTTTAATTTTATATAATGAAATATAGTTCATACCATGTCACAAGGATTTATTTGAGCTCCAATGTGCAGATCATTTTACTTACATAATCACACAGGAAAAACACATGATTACACGTAATGTATGTGAGTTTTCCTTAAGAGTCGAAGTAATTGCAATAAATTCTAGTTAGATAGGAATCATTCTCATAGGAAATGCAACAAACCATGATATACCGGCGTCAGAATTGAACACTATATCATCCTGAGCTATGGCTTTGAGAATTATGCAAAGCAGTTCTGATAAGAAAGGGTTCATTTCACGGACAGTGATTTTTTAATGCTGATATACTTGAAGTCTTTCAAGAGCAAACCAACATAATCAGTAAATACAAGATGTAGTTTAAAGTGCTGTCACCTGACACTTACACAAATGTAATTTATAGATGTTTTGAATTGGATTTCACGTGAATGGACTTGTAAGAAATGGATCTCCAATCCTAGCCTTGATAACTATTCATATCAATTCCTAGATTGGATTACTGATCAAAACCATAACCAGATAAATAATTGCTTCTTTTGTACCTATTGGTTCAGTTGGTATTAACAGTGAGCTAGATTATACACCAGCTTTCATCTACCGTAAGCTCAGAGGTCTGGGTATTGCTCTAGTTCAGCTGTAGCGACAACAGTGTTAATACAATTGAATTTTGTTCAGTCACTCTTTAGGACGTTGTAATTTAATGTAAAAACCATTACTCTGCTCAGGTGTGGGCAAAGCGATTAAGCTCTAGGCAGTGTGTAGAAAACACCCTTAATTGTATAAAGCACCCTCTTTCAGTGCCTTTCCATGTTAATGACTTGCACAAAAATCCCAGGTGCTATAAATCCACAGTGCACTAATCAAATTCAGCAGGGTCTTAAATTAGTCCTAAAGAGGGCAGACGCACTGCTGTGTACACTTGCACTTTATCATTTGTAACTCAGTTATTTTTGCATGTTGCAATGCAAAGCAGTCTGAGACTAATTGGCAGTCAACCTTAACAGGACAGTGAAGAATAAGAAAGGTCTGCTGCAGGAAGACAAAACCATGTCAGCACATTAACCCCTTACACACAAACACTAGAAGAAGTTGCTTTCGGCTGTTCCCTGTCACCACAGCAGACCAACTGGTCCACACAACAACTTGGCACAGGTTTTACACCGGATGCCCTTCCTGACGCAACCCTCCCATTTTTCCAGGCTAGGGACCAGCACTGCATCCAGTGGCTGGGGTTTGGGCATTGGCTGGGAATTGAACCCAGGCCTTCCACATGATGTGAGAAACCTAGCACTGAGCCACCAATGCCCTACTAAAGCAAACAGACACTACATCTCAGAAACTACAAAGAACTGAGTTAATCATTGTAGCATTTCTCGTGACCTAATTTAAAGGAAATACGATGCAAAGGAACTCTCAGGCGCTCAAATTCTTTATAAGAATCGTAGGTATATTCTAGGCTATTGCCGTAAATCATGCGTCTGCTTCTAACTCTGTGCCTTGTTTGCTTCTGGGAGACAGAGAAACCTGTGCTGGCACGTATTGAACGGTTTGATTCAGACACAGGTCTCCTGGGCTCACTTCTGATCCATTACACACTCTTCTGCAGTATAGGAAAGGACACCAGGCTAAAAGTGAGCTGCTGCTTTCTGAAACTCTCGAGCCTGGTTTCCCTAACAACAAAACACTCCTGAGTCTCCAATCATTTAGCAAATATATTTTACTACCTCTATTCTCAGACCTGTCAAATAAAACTGAGAGAAAGTATAGATCTGGACTGGAAAGAGGTTTGTAAATACAGAAAACAGAATACAGAATCGATGTTGTGGGATAACTGACGGTTCATTAAGGCTGAATTATGCAGTGTTCCTGCTTTTTATGGCAGAGAATTACATAAACACTTAAACTCAAATGCATCAGGTGAAGAATGTAGTGATGGAGTACTGAGGTCTGGTACAGTCCTCATTGTTCATCCATAAAATTACATCAGCTCAGAATGACACTGAAATTAATAAGACTTAATCACCACATTGAGAATCCCTGCAAATGGATGCACGATGACTGAAATAAGACTGTGAGGCAGTATTCAGCCACTGCCATCTATAGGGATAAAATCAAGACAACCTTTAGATTTCAAAACCTGAAAATCTCAAAACTGTAAATCTTGTTGTAACTCTTTTTGTTTTTGTGTCTATCAGTACTGTTATTGGACCCCATTTATCATGCTGGATATGATTTCTGAGTCATAATTTATTCATAAATTGTTCATAGGGGCAGTTACACAAGAAATTCATGAAAGTCCAGTCAGTTAAACAAATGCATCCAGTGATACAACTGTAAAAATTGTATAAAATTAATGTATGTGAATTTACATATAAGAACATTAATGTGAAGCTCGATTTCTAGGCTTCAAATCACAAAACTGGCATTACATTACTACATTTTCTATATTATTTTCTATGTCGAATTTGAATCCCCTTTTTTCAATCACACACAAAACATTACAAAAATTTGTGAAACCCAGTTTTCATATTAATGGCTTAAGAGAAAGCAATCCAAAACAAAGCTATAAATTAAAATAAATACAACGTGCCATTGAATTGGGACAAGAAAAATACTGGCACCTGATAAAAGTAGGTTTAATCAGCATATGCCTGTGGTAGCTGACACACTGGAATAATTGGGCTGTATTATTGGAAGATTTATCTCTTAACCATTTTCTCTTTAACCCTTTTTACCAATACACTAATGTTCTGTTACACTGGCGGAATGGAAATCAATTTTTTTTTCAATCAGTATGAAATGACTAATTTTATCGCTACAGGTTTGATCAAAATTAGTCAGTGTGAGATGTTTTTCCCTCTGTTGGGATAACCTTACACAGAATTTTAGTGGTTGAAGATTCAAATTTGAGATACTTATCAAACAGAAATGGGCTTGATATCATCATTTACTCATTCATTCATTCATTCATTCATTCATTGTCTACCACTTATCCGAACTACACTCGGGTCACGGGGAGCCTGTGCCTATCTCAGGTGTCATATGGCATCAAGGCAGGATACACCCTGGATGGAGTGCCAACCCATTGCAGGGCACACACACACTCATCATTTACTTTGAATATATAAACATTTGTGTGAAAAAAAAAGTTTTGGGTTGTTTTTTGAAACTTTTTAATGAACATATTGTCCCAAATAGGCTCGGTAAAAACAGAAATATTTATTAAAACCCTGAATGTCTACTTCTACATGAACCACCACATCAGAGTGACATGACAAAGAAATTCAATGTTGAACAGCTGAACACAAAAATTGGTGAAAATTCCATTTTTTTTGGGCTCTGGTATAAAGAGTTATTGTCTTTTTTCCCTATCTTTCTCTGTGAGCTTTTCCAGTTGTGCAGGCATTACACATGCTAAGCACACTTGGTAATTTATAAGCATTTGGGATTGATCAATGAAGTAAAGAAGTTGCTTTCGGCTGCTCCCTGTTCAAGGTCACCACAGCATACCAACTGGTCCACACAACAACTTGGCACAGGTTTTTTTTACGCTGGATGCCCTTCCTGCCGCAACCCTCCCATTTTTCCGGGCTTGGGACCGGCACTGCATCCAGTGGCTGGGGATCGAACCCGGGCCTTCCGCATGATAGGCGAGCAACCTACCACTGAGCCACCAATGCCTCTATTTGGGATTGATCAATAAATGCAAAAAATCTGAAACATTTGTACATTTAGCTTTAAATTGAACTATTTTCATTTTGGTTTGGCCTGCAAACATATTTTCACACAACTTTAGTAAAAGTCCCTTAAATATTAAACTTCAATCAGCATGTACAGGTTCCTTGCCAAGAATGCATACACTTGTGCAACTAAAATAAATAATTAATAGTAGTTACTTTATAAAAGGAAAACTTGTAGAATAAGCTGTAGGTTTGAGGCTTGAACTCTAACAGTGAGCACACAGAGGACACAGGATCAGTGTTTTATGTGACACACACTGATTTCCAGCAGCCCTTACAGGGTTTCACAGCACTTGGATGTCTCAATGGTACGAGAGTGAGACTGTCTGTATTCTGCTCAGTCTCAGAGTTTGGTGCTGACGTTACCTCACTGCCTGCTGAGAGCCTGCTGGAAAAATGACAAAGAGCACCTTCACAATGTAAACTCTTACAGCACTCCTTTTTGGCTTGATCACAGATGAACATCTGCTTTGATTATTAGCTATTAAAAAGCTGCAGTTGTTTCAGATTACACTGGCTGGATAAAGTCATACACATACACACACACACCTACACACACACAGGCCTCTTGCTTGGCTTCTGGGTTATGAAGATGATATGTCTCTCTCATTCTTTCCTTCTGCTTTCCATTACTACTAAAATATTGAGGGCTGTATATAAAAACCCAGCGCTTCCCCATCATTCTCTAAGCAGGTTTATATATATATTTATTTTTTTTAATCCAAGGCTCAAATGAGATCTCAATTCATTACGACCTCCTCAGCACCGCTCAGTGAGTAGCAGAAAGCAGTGCTGTGCTGCTTTGTTCTGTCATCTGCAATGTGTTAAAAACATTAGCAACAGAGCTGTAAAAAAGACCTTGTTTTAATTTTTAATACTCATAAGCATCATAACAGTAACAGAAACAATGAAATATTTATGTTAATTTAATTTGAGATAGACTGAAGGTTGATTTCAAGTAGAACACTTCTGTAAGCACATAATGATTATAAAGTGGATGGTGTTATCAACTTGTCCATATCTGTTGATAGCCCTGTTATGTGTATTAAACACATTTAAAAATTCACTACAGTCATTTGTTTAGATGCCATTTTAAGTGCTAGGTGTTTGCCTCTGGTGCAGAAGCAGAGAGGAAAAAGCAGAGAGAAGAAAGAAAATGCCACTTCAGCTTTTGCCGTCCTGGCGCCTGTGAAGTTACTGCCAAACTGAGCCCTCAGGCTTGTGATGCAAGTCTTTCATTTTGAGCTCTTTATTTTACCTTCGTAACCCAAATTAGACCACAGTCAGCTCTTTTTGCTGACAGATACAGTCACATTTGGGACACAAATCCCAAAGAGCTGTTCAGGTACTTTCCGTTGGCATTAATAAGTGCCTGTGAACGTTGAGTGGCAAAGCTGTATTGTTCTGCTGCTATTAATCTGTAAGAGAGAGGCAGAAACCACTGACTATATCCTATAGCACACATCTGAATCAGATGAAGATGATAATGATGATGATGATGATGATGATGATGATGATGATGATAATGATGATGATGATGATGATATACCTTGAGTTGCTAAGAACACATCAGTCTTGTAGGAAACCATATCTCTATGCTATAATCAAATAGTAAACAATAACAACTATTGGGTTTCAGGTCTACTATTCGATTTCCTGCAGATTCTCTGGTTTACTCCAAACGCCTAAAACACAAGATAAATTGTTTCTAGGTGTGAATTTGTGTGTGTGTGTGTGTGTGTGTGTGTGTGTGTGTGTGTGTGTGTGTGTTTTTTTTTTTTACATGGTGTGCTGAGATGGACTGGTGTCCCATCCAGGCTGTATTCTTACCTCATGACCAGTGTTCCAGGATAGACTCTGGATACAGTGCAAACCTGACCAGTATAAAGTCTCAGCCAACACACTGGTTCGTCTTGTTGGATCACCAAAACCCTGCTGTTCGGAGACATCTTTGCTGTTATGAGACACTTTTTTTTGCTGCTACACCATTTTACTGTCTTACTTATTACTAAATTGCATGTTAGCGTTGTACTATTTAGCATGCTAGCATTGTACTACTGTAAAATTGCAGCCTAACAGCAAAGATGTCTTCAAACAGCATTGTTTTGATGATCCAACTAGTGGGTAGTGGTAGCTCAAGTGGTTAAGGCTCTGTTGATCAGGGTTCAAGCCCCAGCACCACCAAGCTCCACTGTTGGGCAATTGAGGAAGGCCCTTAACCCTCTCTGCTTCAGGGGCGCTGTATCATAGCTGCTCCTGCACTCTGACCTCAACTTCCTCAGTTGGGATTTGTGAAGAAAAGTCTTCCACTGTGCTGTAATGTATGTGTGGCGATAATAAAGGATTCATGCCCTCAGTTCTTCTTCTTCTTCTTCTACAATGAGCAGCGAGATTCACGCAATCTGGGGGCTGAAACTACAGCAGCGATGACTGTTAAGACTAAATATGGTGAAACTGCAAGTCATATCTTTATTTTGAAGCAGATTAGACTTGAACACACCCACATCCCAACTGTCTGGAGAGCCACTTGTTTATGACAACAAACGTAACAAGTGAAAAAGGGGGGAGTATTATAATGAAATCTCTCTCTCTCATTCTTCAGAATTCCCACATGCCTTTTTATCCTTAGCTAATGCAGCATGCTTAAATTTGTTTATGTCTAATTTGAAAAAAAAGAGGAAAAAGGATCCTTTCAGTTTTCCATTTTTTGGCATAGGGAAGTGGATTTCCCTTTAGAACTCAACCGTATTTTTCTTCGCTGCCAGCCTGCCTTCTGTCCTTCCAATGCCCCAAATGCCTGCTGAAGAGAAGCAGCTTTTTGAACAAATTACTTGAAGAATGTAACACCCACAAGTGCAGTGTTTTCAATGTGTTACTAAAATAGAATTCTAAAGAAAAGCAGTGTGTGTGTGTGTGTGTGTGTGTGGCCTCACTGTGTGGTACCCATGTGTGTGAATGCAAATAGCAAGCATGTAGTCCCAGTTCAGTGATCAATCCTGGCAGGTAGAGCTCCAACAGGAGCCTAATGTATTCAAGCTAATTAAAACGCGCCAGCGGGAAACTCCAGAACCCCGCTATTAAAACCGATACTTTTAAATGCAGTGCAATTAGATTTCCCATTGGCACACATGGCCCTGAGACCATCTGCAGCAATACCAGCAGATCAGCTTCACCAAGTTGTGTCATGTTGTGTTCTGAAAACCAAGCTGTACTGTGTGTAGTCACAAAGCATTGCACTGCTCTAATTATGTCATGATACTCTGCCTCTGTTTAAGGAAACGTCTGCGTGAGGTCTCTTGATTGTTTTGGCAAAGGGCTCTCCGCTGAACAGAAAATGTGGGTATCATTAATCTAATAAGGAACTGCTACAGGATGCTCTGGGTTGGATAAATACATATGCTCCAAACTATCAGATCACATTTAGGAGGTAAGTATTGTAAAATATTTACTGCGTCAAACGTTAGAAAAATGGAAAGCGGAAAACACTTTGAATTTCGTTGCTCTGGTTTGTTTAGGTTGCTGATCCCAGTGAAGGTTTCCTAAGCCATGCTGTGTAGAAGAGATAAGAATGGCTTGAAGCTTACAGCAGCTCTGGTGTACATAAAACATGTGCTGCTCTGATTCAGACCCAGCTGCAAACAATGGATTTCCAGTCTAGGTCTACGTTTTCCTTTTAGCTTTGAAGCTTGGCTGCTGTGTAATTGGACAATTGTACATTTTATTATCTTGACATTCAATTCAAAAAAACAGTTCATCCTTTTGATAACTTTACATATTTTGGCTCACATACAATACTGAAAATCTATCACCATGACGGCTGAATTTCTACTCTTGTTTATCTCCTCTTGAAAGATAATCAATAAAAGAGAAAATCATTCTTTCGTGACAAAGATAGTGTATTTTCAACACTCCTCTATTACGGAGAGTATAATTGTCAGTTCCACTGTTTTCTTTCTTGTCAGGTGTTTAATGCATTCAGAATTGAGTAATCAGCGAGTTCCTCAATGGAAACACAGCTGACTGTTGAAACAAAATGTGTGATTTCCAGGTATTCTTGCCATCCAAAACCGTGTTGTGATTTCATAATTAAACGATTACTTCGATTTGTAACACAAGAGGATTACACATACAGCCTAAATTAAGTTGCAAGGCTTGATTATGATTGCAGCACACATGTATAGTACATCCCATTTGGGATGGAAGACACAGGATAATAGACTCAGCTGTTCTTATTCTTGTTAGATTTTGATAGTGCAGCTCTACCCCACTGCCTGTGATGTTCACTTGCCCAGCAGTGGTCTCACAACACATTGCTTCTGACCCTCAAGCCCCTGCCAGCTGATTTACATAAATCACACTGCAGATCTGACAGTTACTAGGCAGCGCGGGCAAATAGCAACTCATCTCCAAATGGAAATCAGGCTACCAACCCAGAGAACATCAGCTCTGCTACTGTGACAAATGTGGTAAGGAGGGAGTTTAACTGTTTCCTGTTCTTGCCAGTGTTTACTCTTTTTTTCTTTTTTTTCCCTTTAATTATTTTATTCATATCATGAATTTACATGTTGCATGTATTTGAATGCATGCTTTCTGGAAATCATACACACACACACACACACACACACACACACACACGCGCATACACACACACACATTCAGCTAGGCTAACTCATTAACTTTAAAGAGGCACCGGTAACTCCATTTAATCACTTAGTAATTTTTTTCCTAGAATTTGCCCAAAGTGACTTACGTGTAGTTTACATTACTGATCATATTAAATGAATATGGCTCTACATCTCCATATCAATGTGAGTAGAGGATAAGGTGTCTAAAGAAATAAAACATAGTATGACATTATAATGCCTTAAGCAAAAGGAAATTAATAACAGAAGTAGTGATGTTGATATAAAAGCTCTGAACCATGGCTGAAAGGTAAGGATGAGATTTTCAATACACTCCATTTTGGGAACGGAGATGTGACCCAGCCGAAGTGAGGGTCATATTTCCCTCAGCTCCTTTAATTGGTATTTTAAGGATATCTCACCCCTACACCAGCTCTCCTGTCAGACTCTTTGAAGTGGAACATTGCAATTACACACAGGAGAAGATTTTACCCAGCTAATAGAGATCTGAGGCGTTTCTTCCGAGTCGTGCTTGCCTGGTGTAATATGATGACTAATATGGTGACAGTCATTGTCTGTGCTCCTGCGGGAACGCTTCAGGAGATTGGTTTCTGAAAAAGACAAAGCTGATTTTTTAAAGGAATATATTCCTGAAATAAACAAATTTATTTTGACTGGAAGGTAAACACTTTTTATTGCATTATACTGCATGTAATGCGATGATTTGGATCAGTAAATGAGTGAGTTGCAGCAAATACCTTAATTATTATAGGACAATTTAGCTGTATGAAGTATCATTTTATTTAATGTGACAATTTGGGAACTCACTTTTTATGCATATTATATTGCAGATAAACAAAAATGTCAATTTTGCAAAGTAGTTTCAACAACTGTCACCATAACATTATTTCAGAGTGTCTATGATTAATTGTTCTTGTTCCCTTGTTCACTAAACCCTTATGATGATTTTATTTATTTCAGCACGTTATAAATTGCATGACAGACATTATAATATAGAGTTTTTACTTTCTAAAAGTATACTTCTTGTTTGAATATTCAATCCTAATAATTACTGAAGTAATCGTTAATTTATTAAAGCAAGCAAATAACTACTGCTGATGCTGTAGATGTCCATTGACAGAAAGTTGAGCCAGAGATATGCTTTGTGGACGTCTTAATCTTCAGGGTTTCTCTGTTTGTGTTTGTTTTTGTGTCTAATAGTGTGGCTTCTCTCGGGTAAGGATTCGAGCATCACGTGCACACACCCCTGGCACGTCACCTCTCGCTGACACCACAGCTGTTTGCATGCCTGTCCTTTATGCTCTGTTCACTCAGCTTACATAAAGCAGCCTATGTGTTTACATGCGTGAGAAAGAAGAACCTCATTGGCCAGCCCTTAAATAGCACTCTAAAAATGTTGACACAGAAGACTCGTACTAACCATTTAGCAATAACAAATATGTAAACAAGTTGCAGATTTTGCTCATTGGTTTATTGCCATTTTGAAAGAAACAAAATAAAGGAATAGCTTTTAAAATCTACTTCTTGATAGGAACTTCACAACAATGTGGTTTCAGGTGGAATCATTTAGTTGTGGCCTAACAGTGGTTCAGAATACATCTGATGTTTTTTCCCCCCTTTCCTGACTCACACGCATCAGTAGTTTCGTGAAAAACATGGAATCTGAGACAATATTAGAAGCTTTCCCCTTAGGCCCTTCTTTGAAACTCAATGCTAGAGCAGGCCCACTGATAGCACGCAGCTTTCTCTCCTGGCACTGATGACAGCTAGGGCATCATTAATCTGAGCAACATTTAGGGATCCTGAACAGCTTTTTCCAAACAGTGCAGAATTTTTACTTGCTTATTGGTTTTAATTAGAATTGTAGAAAGATGTGTGCAAAACAATCCAGTTAATATTGCATGTTAATAGATGCAAATTGCAATATTGCAAAAAAAAAAAAAACAACTAAGAAAAAAAAAACATAGAAATGGTATCATCCTGATCAATAATTTATATCATTTAGTCTCCCTGAACAAATGTCATCAAAGGTTTTCTGTATAAAGCAATTTCATGGTATAAACCAGAGCCCTCAGGGAAGAGCAATAGTGTGCAGGGAGAGGAAGGACAGCCTCAGTTAACTCTCAGAGACCTCCCAGTCAGCTGCCACTGTGCCTCTGGTGCCTGTGAGACCATGCCGCTCTGATAAATATGTCATTTCGTTGGCTGATAGGGCTACAGATGGAATCTGGTTTGTACTGGGAGAGTATGCAGTGCATTTTGTCATCCACTGCACTGGCTGGTAGAGGGGGGCCTCAGAGGGAGCAACCTGCCAATTCATATTCACACTGCAGATTTTCCCTGTCTCCTGAAGGATGGGGGTTTTCAGGTGAAAAATAGCATGCTGGTGTCCTTTAAAATTGCCTTTTTATAACTCCCATCTCTATAGAACACTGGAGCGGTCTTATTAATATAAAGGCCCTTTGGGAGTGAAGAAACATGCTTGTTTTGCCTGCTAAAGTTGTCATGGAATCATAACGGTTCCCCAAGACGGTATTGCATTATACAGTAATTGTAGCGTGCTACTTTTTAGCTTGTGTCCTCTGTAATCACTGTATGTTGATTGGGGCTGGAGGCTGTCTAACAACAGTGCAGCTCAGCATCACACAGCCAGTGTGACACAACACGGCATGGTGTGAAGCGTCAATGTAACTGTCTTGAGTGCGGACACACGGCAGCTGAAACACAACAAGAACAAGGCCGTGAAGAAGAAAAGAGTCCTATCTCCTCGACTGTCACATGGAGTTGAGTTTGCAGGGCCATTCATGGGTGAGACAGGGGGGGAAAGTGCTTTCCTGCAGTTGTGCAATGGGGCCAAGTAGAGGTTAAGCACAAGCTGCAAGAGTGACAAAGAGTGGAGTGTGTGCTGAGTTTAAGGAGAGCCAGACTGCTGCTGCTACTAGAGTGTGGTGTTGTACTCCTGTTAAACTCCCAGGACTTGTCAGAGGTCCACACTTGTAATTTTTTAATCTTTTACCATTCACTGAAGTTACTGAATAATCTGCTGATAATAATAATAAAAAGAAGAAGAAAGAGAAGGAGAAGAAAAAGAAAAATGCCCAACTTATATAATTGCAGAACATATATAATTATTATATAATAATTTATTTTATAATATTAAAATTTCATTACATGGTTCTGCAGTGGAAGATTTATACACAAGCTGGAGTGCAAATAAGAAATAGACCATTTTATTTTACCTTGTTACTTTCAGATCAAAAATCACATGAGCATAACTTCTGTAACGGGTGGCACATAGCACTGCAGGCAGCATTGGTGCCTCACAGCTCCAGGGGCCCTGCTTCAATCCTGAGCTTACGTTACTGTCTGTGCGGAGTTTCACATGTTCTTCCATGTCCATGTGGATTTCCTCCAAGTTCTTCCATTTCCTCCCAATTCCCAAAAACATGCTGTTAGGTGGATTGACACTTGGCATGAATATCTGTGAAATGTGTACAATTCAGCCGAGCTAACTGTGTATCAGAAACCGTGCCATTTATTTATTTTTATTTTTTCCTTTTATATTTTGATCTGCGCAGAACACAGTGTTATATATAAGATGTAATAGTCAGCGAGACATTTCATACCTGCATTCAGAATCCTGAGAGGAATTTCATCAGTGTACAGTTTGCTTTATAGATCTTATCTTCAGAAAGCAGCAGAACTACTGGATACCTTTTTAACTCACATTTCAAAGCCCATGTTATATCATCATTATTTTAATCACAGTAATTTCCGAAAAACTATAGTTCTGCGCATTTAACATCTGTTAAGTCATTTTGCCTACTAGGGTTTATATAGCACAACTGGGGCATCAGTAATCCCACAGGCTGTGTGTTTATAATTACTAAATAACTGTGTGAGCTCAAACTGCAGTGTTCAAATCTGTTTAACAGAAGGTGGTGTGACATTAGATGGGACAATGCAACGTCAAGGTCCATTTTAAGCATTGTGAAATGCACCACTTTTAATTTAACATCACGACTATTCAATTATTGTATGCATAGATGACTCATATCTTTGAACCTTCACATCAGTCTTTTAAACTAAGTGTTGTCCTAGAGTATTTAATACCATGTGCTCCATTTCCCTGAATAACAAAGCAGACAAACTGTATAAAAATTGACTCCAGGTCCTCATGCACATATAAAAAACACTTTGTCCATCTTTCTGTCCCACCCCCATCCCCCTCCCTGCTATCTGCCTATGCAGAGCATCTGCTGCCCAGAGAAGAGGGGGAACATGGGAGCACATTAGTCACCAGATGTCACCTTTCGCTGCCAGCCCTATCGAACAGGCAAGGGGACAATGCCGCATGCATAGTGAACATCTGACTGAGCCTCTCCTCTGTGGCAGAACAGGACACATTTTTCCTGGACTGAACAGCCCCAGTGGCAGAAGTGGCACCCACAGTTTCCTTTACACGCACACACACACACACACACACACACACACACACACACACACACACACACACACACACAAACACACACACAAACACACAAATACACACTGCTACAATGCTACAGCATCTTACACAGTGTGTGTTTGGTGATCACACTAACTGTTGTATTCATATTTCTGCACCACTCATGCGATTAGAGTTGTGTTATTACATGACTTTTTTTCAGATTGAATCTCACAGAGGACAAGCAGTCTGCTCTCCACAGGGAATCAAAGCATCAGTTGTTGTGCCTGGAATAGCAACGCCTGTAGACATGACCTCATGCATACATTTCCAATCTATTAAGAGTGCACAAGGTGTAATCAGTTTGGTCTTGTACCTTGGGCAAACTAACAAGTTTCACCTTGAAATGTGAAGTTGAATCTTTTGAATGATCGTGGTAGATATTAAGGATGGATTTAAATTCCTACTAACTATGTTAATGAGTTGTTTTAACTAGTTTATATATTTATATTCAACGATCAGGACACTGATTGAGGGTGTTAAACCCTTGTTGTGCGGTCTTTAGACTCACATTATGAAGACCCTGTGTTACACTGATGGTGCTGGAGCAACACGCTGACCTGAACAGTGACCAAGTCATAAATCAGAACCTCATAAATGATGAATATAGCCGTGCCTATGGCAAAAAGGCATGATGCAAGGGTCTCGAGTTCAAATCTCCAAAGCATCTGCTATATTGTGTCTGCAGACGATCCTATATTGTGTCCATCACTGCTTTGCTAGAAAGAGTCTCAAATGGAGTTTCAGGTATATATATATAGTTGGGGATCTAGGCTAGGTGAACTTGTTGTTATGAATAATTAAATGAGAAGTGAAGTGATTGACCTCCTCCCATTCATCACTCTATTTCCATCTATATTTAAACAACTCTTCAACTCTTTCAATCATATATATATATATATATATATATATATATATATATATATATATATATATATATATAAAATATATATATATATATATATATATATATATGTTTAGCAGCCTTTCTTCTTCAGGAACAATAGCCCAAGAGGGTTAATATAATAAAGGGAAAAACTCCAGGTTGAATATCAAAGGTAGATGTTTCTATTCAAGATGTGTTCTTTAGTGGTCAGTCACAATCGCAGTACGGCAGCAGTAAGGTCAATGACCATTGATTTTCTTCCAGCATATTGTCAAATCTGATTCAGAGGATTTTAACCCAGGCTTAAGAGCTGTATCTGTGCTTGTGAGAAAGCTTTATTGGTACAGTACTACACTGTAATAAAACATTAGTGCAAACATTATATTATCCAGATGTAAAAGCTATGGGATTGTATTGTATTATGTTTGCAATGTTCAACAAAAACCTACAGCATTTGCACGTGTTCTAATTCTGTGAAACATAACCAAAACATAATCGTGAACCTTGTACACGTTTTCATGCTTCTAAAAGTATGACATAGCCAGGACCAACACATCAAGGAAGGAGTGAGACTCTCTTGCAATCAATAGTAAAATTCTCTGCTCTTTGCTCCAGTAAGTAAATGGAATTGAAAGTGGGGCAGAGGGTATTAATGCAGAAGGAGGAATATCCATTTAATCACATCCTCCCTGCAGGCTGTGTTGATAAAAATGACAGCGGGAGCACATTACTAATTCCACCACTGTCACATCCCATAGTCACTTACCTTGCAAATGAAGTGCCGTAATGACACCTGCCTAACAGACCAAATACATATACATTCACTAGAAAAAGGCATAATGTGCAACACCTCCTTATACTGAAATTCAGTTCACATTTTTTAAAATGAATGTGGAGAGAATGGTATCACTTGATAAGCTGTGAAATCACAATGTTACAAGTTTCTAATTAAATTCTTCTCAAATGCTTTAGAACAAAAGACTAAATGGAGTGATTTGATTTCTTCATTCCATGCCAGAACCCAAATGTATTATTTACATTCAAATTATTACATTTATGTTCACACCTAATCTCTGCTCATATCACTAACATACATCAGTCCAATGCCATAAATAAGCGCCATCATTGATGCATTGATGCCTTTTGTCATGTCATTTATCACAGTAAATAAAATGGATGCTGCAAAGATTTCCCCTTTAAAATATCTTATTTGGCGACACCTGGTGTTGATTTACATGATTAGCTCCTGGCTAAACAGGGAGTGGTTGTATTTAGAGGTTGCCAATTTGTAGGATGCATCATGTTCTTTAGCAATAAATCATTCATGAGAAAATGATTTATGACACATTGGAAATAATGGCACCTATTACAGTTGAATTGCAGCTGCTAATACAATATTAGAGGAGGAAAACATCCATTACTGAATGTACAGGAGCACGTATGCATCAAACCCAAAATTAATGCTCCGCAGTCTCCTGCCATGTTAAATGAGTTTTCCCTGGGAAAAAAAAGTTTACCATATAACAAACAATCAGCCCCTTCTCATGAATTAAACATGCCATAAAACGCTGAACAGGTAATTGGATCTGAAAGCCAATTTAGAATCTTTTCGACGTGCACATTTAATGAATTGGGTTTCGTTCATACATTAATTAGATCATTCATATTTTATTAAAAACAACAATATCTAATTTTATCCAGAAAGTCAGCATTTGCTTATCACAATACACGGGAAATAATCTAATTATTCTAGGTTGAAAAGAATAAGAAGTAGTCTTGTGCTAAGCTATTTTATATATTTCACTATGAAGGATTTCACAGCAGGTTTGTGTGAAAGAGCTTGTAGAAAGGCATCAGCAATCATCATATACAGACTTTAGCACATTGTATGGATGATCTATGGGGAGCAAGCTGGCTTAATCCAGAGAGATGATTGAATCATTTTCAGTCCGTCTTCAGCCTTTGATTAGCTGAGTGATAATCTGTAGAAGGAAGGTAACAGATCGCTGAGCACATAGTCTATGATAATGGCTTCAGTATGATAAGAGAGAAGAAAAGGTGTGCAGAAAGGACTGCTGCAGCAAGGACCTAGCTCTGAAAATGAATCCTAAATCAAAAGTCTCTGCTAATTTATACATATGTACTCAATGATCACCTGACAATGACTGTTTTGCTTGGAAACCTGATCATGATAGTTGATTATAATTTTTTTTTGTGTGAGTTCTATTATATTTACACTGGTCCCCAATAGTCCTTGTGCTTGCCAACACAAACTATGATTGCCCAGTCAAACCTCTGTTTTCCTCCATGAAAATAATGAGGACACACATAGGAGGATCTTCTACCCCACTGCATGCTGCAATCTCATTCGTACTGTTTGCCAACAGTCTGACAGAGAGATTTTACACCAAGACAGGACAGATATGAGAGCAATTTTCCATTAAAAACAGAAATGAGGCATGCGTAGAGAATCATCTACTCATGACAACACTCCATGTAAACGGTAAATCATTACCAAATTAACTGGATTGAAGACTTAGAGGAGAGTAAATTATAAGGAAATAAATAATCTAATGAGCATATGCAGATGGCAGAAGGCTAAGCCTTTATGTAAATGTAGCATGGTAGCACTCAGCGTGAGTGATGTGGCATGAGCATTGTGGAGCGAGTGGAGGAGACTCAGCTTGTTTTCATTATGCACTCTGCAGTTTTTGTCTGGGCAAATCACAGCCTGAGCCAGGCTCAGGATACAGTGTGCATGATTAGAATTCTACCAGCCCTGCATGGCCTCTGCAAATCATTCGCCAGATCCTGGGGGCTTTTAAAAGCCTGCACATTTTACATATTAGCACCTAGCAACCGGCACAAAGCACATTGGCAGTACCAACACGACTGGATGGTGATTACTGCTGCAGAACTGATATTATTGGGCCCTTCAGCAAAATGTATTGAGCTGAACTGGAAATCCACATGTCTTTAAATGTATTGTAGAATTAACATACTTGTGTCACTGTCATATTAGTGAAAGTGAGTACATTTCCACAATCACTACTACATTGTAATTGTTGTAATTGTATTACTGATGTAATCATTTAAAAGAGAACAATTTCTGTTGAAGCCTTCTGATAAACACAAAACAACATCCCTAAGAGAGCAGGCAATTTTTACTGTTCACTCCAGCTGTGGTGGCAACCATCACAGGTAACTCATTTATAGGGTAGTGTTTGCTTTGGCATGAGGTAGTAGTGCCCGCTACGCTCCGTGCTCCACTGTGAGGGAAATAAAGACAAGCTCAGCCTTGTGTTCATAATTTGGAGCTGCCCTGATTCTCTGAGTAAAGCGGCAGTGCTGTATTGAAGATGTCATCTCAGTGCACTGTATGGACAAATACCAACACACAGTTTGAGCTATTTCAACACACTGGCACTGGGCACTGACATTGACATAGTCTTTAGCATTGTGCTGTCTACAGTCTATAAGGAGGATACAGAGGCAAACTCTCCTCTCTGTCTCTGTCTTTTATCTGCAGCTGCTCCTGGAGGAGAGCTGAAACGGCCCTGCCATCTGCTTACTGCGTCTGGAAGAGCCAGGACGGCCGCCTCGGCCCAGATGACAGAGCTGGCCAGCAGAACCTCTCCAGTCTTGCATAATAAACACCCGCCCTATCCTTATTTCTGTTTCATCTTCCCTTGTTTTTCCTTTTCTCTCCCTGGGCAGCGATGCAGCAACTTAATGTGGCAGTGGTTCGGTGAGCTCACTTGCTGTTCTTTCATGCGTTTGTGAGTGAGGAGAGGGAAAAAGAGAGGTAGGGAGAGGCTGAGAGAAAGAGAGAGAGGGAGAGGGGGGGAGAGAGAGAGAGAGAGAGGGGAGAGAGAGAGAGAGGGAGAGAGAGAGAGAGAGATAGAGAAAGAGAGGGAGAGAGAGAGGGAGAGAGGGAGGGAGAGAGAGAGGGAGTGAGAGAGGGAGAGAGAGGGGGAGAGAGAGAGAGAGAGAGAGAGAGAGAGAGAGAGAGAGAGTGAGAGAGGGAGAGAGAGGGGGAGAGAGAGAGAGAGAGAGAGAGAGGAGAGAGTGGAGAGAGAGAGAGAGAGAGAGAGAGAGAGAGAGAGGGAGGGAGGGAGAGAGCACCCCTGGGAGCCAGCGTCAATGCTGTTGAGAAGAGCCTCATTTTCCAATGCCATCTGTTACCAGTCCCTGAGTTGAAAGCCCCATTTATGTCATCTTTCCCATTGCCACACAGGCAAAGCAAAGCAAAGCACTGTGTTCTCTCACTCTATTGTTGCTCATTCTGCTAGTCTGCAACCACCCAGACTCAAAAGTTCCTCTAGTCATTTAAGCTGTTGAGCAATATGCTTTAGCCTTGAAATAAACACCGATCATTTTTTAACATTAAAAGCAGTGAACAAGTGGCATGAATAACATTGATTATCTCATCGCAATGGCACCTGTCAAGTGGTGGGATATATTATGCAGCAAGCGAACAGCCAGTTCTCAAAGTTGATGTGATGAAAACAAGACAAATTGGGCAAATATAAGGGATCTGAGTGACTTCAACAATGTCCAAATTGTGATGGATAGATGACTGGGTCAGAGCATCTCCAAAACAGCAGGTCTTGTGGTGTGTTCCTGGTATGAAGTGCTTAGTACATACTAAAAGTGCTCTAAGAAAGGGTAACCGGTGAACTGGCAAAAGGGCACCCAACACTCATGTGCAGTAAAGGCTAGGCCAAATGGTCTGATCCCAAATCAGAACGTGCTGGAAAGTGCTGCAAAAGTTAATGCTGGCTATGAAAGAGAGGTTTCTGAACTCACTGCAGTTTGCTGTGTATGGGTCTATGTAGCTGCAGTCAATGCTGACCCCTGTTTACTATCAAAAGCACCTACAATTGGTATGTAATCATCAGAACAGGACCATGGAGCAATGGAAAAAGGTTGGTCAGATGAGTCATGTTTTCTTTTACATCATGTAGACAGTTGGGGGTGTGTGTTTGCGTTTTTACCTGGGAAAGTGATAACACCAGAATGCACTATGGGAAGAAAGCAAGCCGACAGAAGCAGTGTGATGCTGAGTGTGTTCTGCACAACCACTTCATGACAACAGTAATGACAGTGACCTCTTTCAACAGGATAATATGCTGTGCCACACTGCAAAAATTGTTCAAAAATGGTTTGAGGAACATGACCAAGAGTTCATGGTGTTTCTTGGCCTCCAAATTCCCCAGATCTCAATCTGATCGATGTTCTGTGGGATGTGCTGGACAAACAAGTTTGATCCATGAATGCCCCACCTCACAGCTTACAGGACTTAAAGGATCTGCTGCTAACATCTTAGTGCCAGATACCACAGCACACCTTTAGAGATCTTGTGGAGTCTATGCCTTGACAAGTCAGACCTGAATAGTGACATAAGGAGAAGCTACACATTATTAGTCAGGTGATTTTAATGTTATGGCTGATCGGTGTAGATTCTGTAATAAAATGTAGTATATTGATCTTTGAGGGTAAACAAACTCCATGTAATGTACGATATATAAAGACAACTGAATGTGAAACATTAAAGAAATGTTACTACATTTCATAGTAGGGGAATTCTTTCTAATATCGAATAGTATCTAACACAAATACTATCTAATACAGAATAAAAGTTAGTAAATGGTTCTCTAGTGGCAGGAGTAGACTAGACTGCAAGAAATCTGTGAAATAATAATGATGTAGCTATTGCACTAATGCAGAGGGTTATCAATAAAAAAATCTAACACGTCCACCTTGTAATATAAGAAAATATTAAAGAATGTGTTCTCATGAGCTCGACCTTTTGTTGCAAGTTAAGCTTCATATTATCTTTCCAATAGACCAATTTGTTCATCTGTCTCGGAATTTCATTTTCTTGTTACATACTATAGTTTTAACAACAGATCAGAGCCTGTGCACCAAATAATTACCAATGGTGAACCAAATAGTTGATTTTGATTTATCTAGTTATGGTCGATTACCTGGATTTCAGACTTGATCTTGAGAGACAGCAGTAAAACACTTCAGGTGAAAATGCCTCACTCTTTAATTCAGTGACACTACGCTGGCCAAGAAGCAACAGAGCTATCGACACCTAAATTAATTATAGGCCCCTGAAACTGGGGGGGGATAATTAAAATATTGATGCAATACCTGTGTGGTCTACCAAATACATAAGTATGTGTTAAACTAACATTTTGTACTTTAACCTCAGAGTCTTTATTTCATTTCAGTGATAAAATATTCATTGGGACACTATTTCAAATGTATACAGACTGCACAGGAAGCTGTGAATAGGAGAAAGAGTTGGTTTTTATATTAACAGATAATTGCCAGCAGACTTTATGCTGACTGACACCGAGCTTCATTCATTCATCTTCAGTAATCACTTTATTCTAGTTAGTGTCATGGTGGATCCTGGAGCCAATACCAGAAACACTGGGAATGTTGCAGGAATACACCCTGGAAACAGGAATCACATTATTCGGCGTATAGTTCTTTGAATAATAATATCAATGTGATGTCAGTTGCTCCTCATGGTTGCAAAAAACAAAGCAGGAGATGATAGTGATTTTGTTTTCTAAACTGTCATGTGGTGCTGTTGGGTGTCAGGCAGTTAGAAGGGATAATTTGTCTAAGGAGCTCCGTCTTTGCAGTGCTCATTTTTATCTTGGCTAAGTAGCTAAGTGAAGTTTGCTTGCTAACTAAGAAGTTAACAGTCTTAGCTTGCTAGTCAAATATATATATATATATATATATATATATATATATATATATATATATATATATATATATATATATATATATATATATATATATATGCTAATATGCTTTCATTTACATGCTTTAACCAACCTACATAGCTCACCTAAAATCTACATCAAGAAACTCATGTGTAATCGCTAGGTCACATTTTTACAGAGGAGTTATTTATAAAGCACATTTTAGCTAGTGAACTTTGTTAAGTTAATTTATGACATATGTTTGGGCAACACTTTCAGTGCTACAAAATCCTCACTATTATATTTATTAAGCACTATGTCTCGCACACATGCACATAAATAACACATGTAAGCTTTAAGAGATTTGTATGCCTTCAATTTCTTCTCTAATATAAATGCTCCTATAATATAAATGCTCCTAAATGTAATATATGTCCAACCATTGAGGGCTGGATCACCACTTAGCTCCATTTAGACAATGACGGCACTAAACCATAAGGATCTTGTAGAGTTACACCATTTCAGTGTGTTAGCTTATCCACATGGTACTCCTTGTTTTTAAAAGTTAATCCATCCTATCAAACAGTCAACATGCACATACACATCGCTGCATGGTAAGTGTGCTGTGTAATTATGTGAGTTTATCATGAGTACTTGATGTACTTGACTACATGATGAACAAATGTAGTTTCAAATATAAAGAGAATGCTACTTGAGCAAAATCCTGAGGAACACCATAATACGATCAGTAGAAATCTGTCTGTGCAAAAGTGTGCAGTAGTTGTTCATTTTAATTATAACCACAAGAAAGCGTTTCATGCAAGTAGGGCAAGTCTGTCCAAGTCATGTCAGTGCATCACAGGGTGCTATGTACACACATTCACATACACTATATTGCCAAAAGTTTTGGGACACCCCTCCAAATCATTGAATTCAAGTGTTGTTTTTCAGGGCTTGGGCGAGGCCCCTTAGTTCCAGTGAATGGAACTCTTAATGCTTCAGCATACCAAGACATTTTGGACAATTTCATGCTACCAACTATGTGGGAACAGTTTGGGGATGACCCCTTCCTGTTCCAACATGACTGCACACCAGTGCACAAAGCCAGGTCCATAAAGACATGGATAAGCGAGTTTGGTGTGGAGGAACTTGACTGGCCTGACCTCTTGAACTTGAGTCCTGACCTCAACCTGATAGAACACTTTTGGGATGAATTAGAGCAGAGACTGCGAGCCAGACCTTCTCATCCAACATCAGTGCCTGACCTTTCTAGTGGAATAGACAAAAATACAAAAATTTCCTAAACCTTGTGGAAAGACTTCTCAGAAGAGCTGAAGCTGTTATAGTTGCAGTGGGTGGGCCAACTTCATATTTCATGCACGTTCATGTGCATGTAAAAGTAGACATCCCAAAACGTTTGGCAATATAGTGTACTTAGCCATACACAGGGGAATGAAGCACAGCCGAAGTATGGAAATCCACATCGATACAGAAAAAACTTAGAATAGCATCCTGACATACAATAACCTGAGGTCAGGACCAAACTAAGGATTCTGGAGCTGTTAGCACTAACTACTGCACCCACTGAGCCCACATTGATCTTATATTGTCAAATGTTGTAAAAAATGTAATGAAATCATTGTGAATTCTTGTCAACATGATTTGAAATACACAGTTAATTGCATACCCAGGTCGTCAAGGAGCATTTCTTAGTTGCAATCATTAGTTATAGGTGACAAAATAGCCTATGTTTAAATTCGGCAGTTTGGCAGATCATTTAGTTAAATAAAGTGAGACAGAATCCAACCCATGCATAGCATCAAGCAAATGAGGGTAAGTGGGCTTGTTTAAAGGCTCAACAGTGGCTCTCTTGGGATCTGAACTCAAAATCTGGTTTGTAGTACTGAACCTTCCTGAACCTACACTACATACCAAGTTATAATCTTGCTGTTGGTCTGCTCTGTTATTGACATGCCAATTATTAATACACAAAATAACAGACAATCCTGTGGGATCATCCATCACCTCACACACTGCAATTTCAGCTCTATAAGTGTGTCTTGAATGTGAAATAAACACCTGAATGTTGAACCACCCTCTTGTCATAGGCACATACAGAACTAAAACCTGTCACAGATACAGAGTATTGAATCTGATACAGATTAAAATAGAGTGAAATATCTGTAATGTGATGTTTAGGGGATAAATCATTCAGACACAAGGCTTATTTGAAAATCACAGCTAGCAGAAAGCAGGTCGCAGACAGGGAGCAGTCCGTGTTTTGACATGTCAAATGACTGCAGTGAGAGGTGTGCGTGTGCTCTGCATTCAGCCGGCTTTTCCGGAAAATTCCACGCGATCTCCTGCGGCTCGATGCGACCCCACCGGCAGCCTTTCTCACATCAAATTCAACATGCTTGTGCTACTGTTCAATATTTTATTGACACCAGCCTCAAAGACTGCTGCTACAGTGACACTAGAGATAATTATTTTTTACCACAGTCTTTTTGTTCTGAGATATTTTTCCCCCCTTCTACAGCCTGGCTCCAGCCATTCCTGTGGAGAATTGTTCTGCATAAATCAGCCAGTGGAATACTGAATCAGCTCCGCCACAGGGAATGTAGTTTTGTGTGCAGTGTGTGTGTGACTGATTATTACTACAAGTCGGGCCACAAAACCCAGGCAGACGGAGCCCCCATGTGGCAGATTTTGTTACTGGAGTGAAAATACACACGTTCCCACACCCTGGCCTTGTATCAGTACTGTTTTTACAAGTGCTCATTCACTTCAATTACCAGTTCCTTGTAGGGGAATCCCCACCACAGTCCTACTTTATTTGCTCATATTTAGTGGATCTTTTACATTGCCTATGGATCAAGTCAAAAGTGACTGTAGAAGCTGCCTCAAAGGTAGGTAATTATTATTACTTATTACTGTTTATAATTAATAATATTAACAGCAATAATAAAATATTTGATGTACAATATACAGTGCCTTGAAGGAACCTTCACCCACACTGATCTACGATTTCTACATTTTAGAAATTGTGATTGTTTACTGTTTTATTTACACAGTACTGGAGGTATTGTACATGGAGTCACAGCTACAGGTTTGATCCTGGTTTGATCCTAAACTGAGGTTACTGTCTGTGTGGAGTTTCACATCTTCTCCACATGCCCATGTCATTTCTCTGGTTTCCTCCCACCTCCAAAAGCAGAACAGTAAAGGAACTGGCTATGCTAAATTGCCCCTGGGGGTGAATGTGTGTGTGAATATGTGTGCATAGTGCTCGGCAATGCACAGGCCTATAATGGGTGTATTCTACTTTCTTTGTGCCTAGTGTTCCCAGGATAGATCTTCAGATCCACTACAACCCTGACCGGGTTAATTAAAGAAAAAAGCAGAACATTGTTGGCTGCAGCTCTTCTGGGGTTCAGGGGTTTCACAGAAATGGGGGAAGTTCTTATGCAATCACATCCTTTATAGCTTTTATTTGTAAATACATTTGGAGACTGTATTGACCCCTTGCCCCTGCCCAAACACACACTTTGATATTATGGGCTGTTTTGTAGATCCGTGACACATAATCCCAATTAAGTGCATTTCAGTTCCAGGTTGTAACGTTAAAAGTGAAAAGTTCAAGGATGGTGACTACTCATTTGCATACATAAGGCAAAATAGCACTGGATTTCTTATGTCCAGACTGGATTTTACATAGCCAATTACTGCATCTCTACATGACAGCAGATTCTTCCTACTGTCTTACTCTAGCCTTGTCTGCTAGATAATTAGCAAGCTTCTGTCTTCACTTGTTAACATAAGCTTATGATAACATTTGTTTTTCGTAGCACAAGACGCAGAAACAAAGACGCTGATTAAGATGAAACTACATAATGAGGACTTCACCAGAGGGCAAGTTATAAATGGTGGTAAAACATATTTTTCTTGATGTAGGGACTTATATTTGTACTTTAGAGCACAAATGAAGACGAGCGTTGCCGCATTAGTCGTTCCACCTCATGCTAAGGTCTGTTTCCATGTGGCCTTGAAAACAGAGCTGTGATCAGTGCAAAAATATAATTACAGAACACTGCCCTGGGTAAGGACATCTGCCAAGCAAATAAATAATGTAATATAACATAATGCAAAGCTAACCTCAGGGATCCTGGGGGACGCATAGCTGTTATCCACTCTGATTATGTGCACACTTAATCGCTGTTTACAGGCATGCTAATGAAATGCTCTTCAGAGAATGCTGACCAGATCCTTCACATATTTTCTATAATGTGGATTTGAGCTACACTGTTGTTCATCCAGTTTGATCAACATGGTATTTTCAGTTCAATGAGAAAGCCACTGCAACCTGCATTCAGTCTGAACATCAATCAACATTCGTTTAATTGCTTTTATTATTTTAATGACTCGCAAATTACTACTGTGTTGTTCACAGTTGATCTTTCAAATAAAAGGCAAGCAGGCATGATCCATTAGGACAGGGTAGCTCATCCGATCATTTATAAAAATGGACTATCCATTAGACATTTGGAGAGCATATTGCATCTCTCAGTTCAGTTTTCACTCTGCACCTGTGCTGACAATAGAATATTCCTCCATGAAGCACAGTGCCCCCAGGCAGGAAACACAGAAAGGAATGAAATCTTCAGATTTCCCTGCATGTTCCCAGTGTTTTTGTGACTCATAAATCAGTGGGTTTGAACTGAGGTCTGTGCACACAGGGAGCTCGGCGTTTTTGTGGTTACAGTGGAACCCTAAAGACACAGTTTGCACAAGACTGCGTGCCCCAGTGGCATTTCTCTAACAAGATCTCCTTAAACACACTGCCAGTTTGTAAGCTCTTCAAAATGATATAAAGAACAGCGGTAGGATTATCTCAGACTTAGTGTAAGCATGTGCGCTACTGATGCAATAAAAACACACATACTGGACCCCTTTGGCTCTCTAATAACTCTTTATACTGGTTTCAAAAGGAGAAACAAGTACAGCAGAAGCTATATGATCACACACAGTGAAAGCATGTACACTGGATTAGATTGGATGGTACATCGGATATAACGCCTCTACACACCCCTGTTGAAATTGAAGGTTTTTGTGGTGTAAAAAAAGAAACCCAGACAATTCATGCCAAACCTTTTTCCACTTTTAATGTGACATATAACCATTCATTGTCTACCGCTTATCCGATCTATTCTCGGGTCACGGGGAGCCTGTGCCTGTCTCAGGCGTCATTGGGCATCAAGGCAGAATACACCCTGGACAGAGTGCCAACCCATCACAGGGCACACACACTACAGACAATTTAGAGATGCCAATCAACCTACAATGCATGTCTTTGGACTGGAGGAGGAAACCCCTGATGCACAGGGAGAACATGCAAACTCCACACACACACACACACACACACACACACACACACACACACACACACACACACACACACACACAGCAGAGGCAGGAATCGAACCCCCAACCCTGGAGGTGTGAGGCAAACGTGCTAACCACCAAGCCACCATGCCACATAGCAACCAACAAAATTCAAATGTAAAATACAGTAAAGTACAATGTTTTAGAAGAAAAATGAAAAATAAATACACATACACTAACTTGACATTTTACCTGTAATACATCACTCAGTTTTGGGTAAGTCAACCAACTTAGCACATCTTGTTTTTCACAGTTTTTTGACCAAACCTCTCTTCCTTGCAAAAAGATTCCAGATCTAGCAAATTATGAAGGGATATCCTAGGCACCGCTGTCTTTAGGTCATTCACCAAGTATTCTGTAGGATTTAGGTTTGGGTTCTGATTGGGTCATTCTAAAACATTCATCCTCTTCTTCTGAAGCTATTCCTTTGTTGACTAGGATGTGGGTCATTATTGAACTAGAAGATGAAATTTCTCTTTACCTTTAGCTGTCTAGCAGAGGCTTGCAGGTTTTGTGCCAAAACATATTGGTATTTAGAACTATACATGATTTCCTTTTTTTGAGTCATAGCTGAGGAGAAACAGCAGCAAAGCATAATGCTGCCACCACCATGCTTCACCCTGGATATACAGTAACGTTCTTGCTCCTGGTTTTGTCTTTTTGCACCAAATAAAAGACAATATCTTTCTGAACTATGCAGAGAAAGGTTGACCTTAAGACCATAAGACAACCTAACCTATTGCCTAGACATGTGGAGAATACAAAATATTGAGACATGCAGGAGTGACCAGTACTGGACAAATATTTATTACAGCTCTACTGATGATGCTGTAGGTCTCTTGGCAGGATCCATTAGAAGTTTTCTTCTTGTCCTTTTGTCAGTTTTGAAGAGACTGTTGTTTGCGTTGTCATGTTGCCCCATTTTCTTCTTGATAATGGCCTTCACAGTGCTCCAGTGGTACACCTCTCAGGACTGATACTTTTTAATAAGATGCTGTACATGTTTTGTAACCTCTTTGCAGATCTTGGCTTCAGAAGCCATTTTTGGTAGCAAACTAACTCTGAGAAGATTTCTGAAACATCCTTCGATGGCATTTTCATGGCAAAATTAAAACTTATTGTATATATTATAATATATATATATTTTAAAAAAATATTGTTTATAATCAAGAACAGTCTTATAATTCTGTAAATGAAAAAACCCTGTTCTACCAATGAGGAGGGCTGATAACTATTAGCAACAATACACAAATACACCCTATCAACCAAGAGTCCAGGGAAATAGTCAAGCAGTTAACCCCCCCCCCAAACTATGCAGAAGCCCTAAAATTCTTACTCATTTCTAAGCATGATGCTACTTGTATGTTGAGGTGATGTTCAAGCTCTTCTACAGAGCATAATTCTAAATTCACCACAGGTTTGTGATTGTTAATGTGATTGCTTATGTCCACCTTCCATATTGTGCAAAAAAAAAAAAAGTTAAATCCATTTAGAAACACTTCCTCTCTCACAATCTCTCACCTCTGACAAGCACTCGAATGTAAGTGTCTGAACCTTTAAAACAGTCTGGGAATTTGTGGGCAAGACTGACACTTTCAATCAGCAGATGCCAAATCAATCAAAACCCAAGCCACCAGTTACTGCCAAAGTGTGTTGAACTCTCACTTTCTCTTAATCATGTGACATGAAAATAGATGAGTGGAACAGATCATGATAGAGCTACTACTGCGTGAGTGGAGTGAACAGTTCCCAAGACTAAGATTTTTTTTTAATTCACTTCTCTGCTTTGAAACCTTACATCTTTCACTTGGGCCCCATTTCCATTCACTAAATGTTCACACAACCTCAAATTTAATACAATTATTAATTCTACTGTTCAATACATTGTTTTTTTTCCTCATTAATTTTAAAATAATACCAAGCAAGAACAGTGCGCATAGGGTTTTAAAAAAACAAAAACAAATCCAGCCTGTTTTTAGAAATTTATTTGCAGACAATATACAAGAACATTCAGGATGATGGTCTTCCCTGAAGGTCTCACTGTTGAAAGAAAAAAAAAAGTACACGTTAAACAGTCAAATCTGGTAAAAGAACCGACATCTACTGCTGCTTCTCTATGCACTCTACAGGCACTTCACTACAAATATCAAATGCTAAAAACTGGGAGAACTGATGAATCTGGTAGTCACATGTGAGCAAACATGCAGTTCATCAGCTATTATAAAACAGTTACAAGAGTTAACAATGTCATGCTGCTCTTGATTGTGACGGTCAGAATTACCAGTGACAATCAGCAGTTTGTCTTTTACATGGTCAGATACAATAATTAGACATACAATACAAACACAAAACTGCCTTGTACTAGGATGTTCTCTAAGGGCAAAGTATTAGGATCAACATGCAGAGCACTCCAACTAAATAAGGTAAAGGTGGATTTCAATCAGCACACCATGCCGATTTCCTCTCTACCTTTTCCTGACACCTTATTTCTGAAAAACATCCAGGAGAAGCAAAATAAAAAAAAATGACAAAATGTGGGAAAGTATGAGATCCATGTTCAATAAATGTGTGCAAAGAACTGCTCAGATTGCTTTTAACCTCCTAAACTCCAAGAAACAAATGCACAGACTCGCTTCTCTGTAGTAGATCAACGGCTGTCTTAATCACTGGGCAGTCTTTGTCATGTTATTTTTTTAGGGGAGAGTTAAAGGAGCATAAGAGGTTAAATCACTAACTTGCCAATAAATGTAACTATTCAGGTCTGCAAGTCTGTTATACAACTTGTGAAAGCCATCATTGCCTTTTATTAGCAGGGTCATGTATCAGATCTAATGATTACATCACAGTGGTGGACAAATCAGCAGCCTAGAAGCCCAGGACAAACAGACAGTGTCTGAACTACTGTTTTTATTTGTAGTTTCCTGGCAAAAATCAACAGCATTTTCATAAACTTCATGATGGCATGAAGCACTCTAAAGCTACAAGCTTCATTTTATTAGAAGTTTACTGTCAAAATGTTAGCCAACAAATTGACCACCATCCCAAGAGTGCAAACACTAAGTGCTGCCTTTAACTAGCAGTACATACATCTCTCATTTTTATCTAACACTTTCTAGTAATCAGACACCCAAGCAACCAACACACAAGACTGAGACACATCCGTGTTTTGACTTGCCCAGTGGGAGAGCTAATATGTGACTTGTCCACCGCTGCATTACTACTTCAACTCATTTCATTAGTGCAAACAATTACACTAACTTTAAAGGAAAAGTACTTTCAAATAAGATGAAATGCACAAATTACCCCCATAGAAAATGCAGTTGAATAAATAGGACATATTTGATATCTGAAGTCTGGATCTTGGCCTATATCCCAATGCAGTTAACAAGTAAGAGTAGACCAAGTTGTGCATCACACTTCAGACCACACAGCTGTATCATCTGGAACAGACTGCGATTACATCTTAAACTGGATTAAAGAAACAGCATAGGTAAAATACTAGAAAGAGTCGTAAAGCCCAAACTGTATTTCGCACAATTCAGACACAAGGAGGTGTGGCTCTGAACGTGGCATTAGGTGATGCAGGGTACTCACAATTGTCTTTTTTTTTTTTTTTAAATATAGTCTTTTGCTAAAATTAAGCAACTGCATGATTTAGGGCAAATCCTTTTAGCAAAATCTAAAACTTCAGAAACAAAATACATCTTAGCTGAGTAGTTACATTTAACAAAGGGGAGAATATTGCACTTTTCATTTTCGACAAACTTCTTTAACTCAAGTGGATAGATAGTGAGCCTTAACAGACTGAGAAGCCTGCAATATTATGCACACGGCATGTCATTTTTTCTGATATTAGGAAACAATGAGATCTCACTCAAGTAAACCTTTTAACAATTAGTCTACTTATACAAGATTTACCTTCTACAGTCCCGATGTACAAGCGAAAGGAAAGATGACATTAAAAACATGGGAAAGGTGAGAACAAAAGAAAAGAGAGTGACAAGTATGGTATGGACAGAACTGAAGGAAGCTGAAATGAAAATCTGTAAATAAACAAACATTACCTTCTTGCCAGCAGCACCAACAGCAGCTTTCTTGATGCCTCTTACTTTCTTCATCCTGTTCTTTCTTTCCTTGCGCTGTTTTCTGGAAGTCTTTTTCTTCTCATAAAGACCATGCTAAAACGAAAAACACCATTTGTTTAAAAAAAACCTGACCAACTAACTAAACAGACATCTGATTTAGGCACACAACAGGCATTTGCATGCATTCTACTATTTTACTAGAAAATAGTGATTACTTCAGAATGCATTAAAAAACAAAAAAAAACAAAACTAAAAGCATGGATTAAAGTCTCACTCTGGCCAGTCTGTATTTGGGCTCATTCTTCTTGGCATAGTCCAGTGAATCGTAGACCATGGCGAAACCTGTTGTCTTGCCGCCCCCGAATTGAGTCTTGAAACCAAAGACGAACACTACATCAGGTGTGGTCTTGTACATTTTGGCAAGCTTCTCCCTGATTTCAGTCTTGGGGACTGTTGCCTTTCCAGGGTGCAGGACATCCAAAACCTGTGAAGGAGAGCAGGCATTGCTCAAGTATCAATAGGACATGTACAGAGTCTTAATCACTAGGATTGTTCAAACACTCTTACCATTTGCTTCCTCTGAAGCAAACGGTTTGTCATGAACTTCCGAGTCCTGAGTGTGACACTGTCATTCTGAAAAAGAAAGGGTAAACTGATTAGTTGTGCATGCACACATTTACAAGTTAGTCATATGGCTAAGCAAATTAAAACAAATGACTTCCATAATATCAACTGAAGTACTTATTTTACTGAGATACTGGAATGTCAACTACATTACATTTACAGCATTTGGCAGACAGCCTTATTGCTTAAACGAGCAATTGAGGGTTAAGGTCCTTACTCAGGGGCCCAGCAATGGCAGATTGGTGGACCTGGGACTTGAACTCAGAACCTTCGGATTAGGAGTCAAATGCCTTAACCACTACGCTACCACATCCCCAACTACATTGTAAAGGCCTGATCACAACCATCACTTACTAGGAAACACTTCTTCTGCACAGAACTCCACATATAACAAAACAAGCTGCAGCCCAAAGACATACAGAACTCAATACTGAAATAAATAAGCTAGTTAAGTTTAGCTGCGAGTTTTGAACAGAACGATGAAGCAGAAAGGATTTGGATGACTAACTAGCTTAGCATTTGGCTAACTACACCTAGCTTATCTTCACACAGAGATTAGACACAATACTTAAGAAAACTAAAGTTTCCATATCTTAAAAAGCTTTTTTTCCTCATCCAAAAGCGTAACTAGAGAACGAGCCCGTGTACTAAGCACTCAAATACAGCGTGAAGCTAAACACAGACCAACAGCCCACCACATCGTATTCCACTCTACACTAAATACACTTAAATAACTAAATTCACCTAAATATAACCATAATACATTCAGAGACCATATATAGAATTTTATTATACTAATTGGATACGGTTGGTGCTTATAATTGCGACGATTTTATTAGATTACTCTTTGCAATTAATTCGCGGAAACTCACCATCTTGGCGTCGGCTCGCTCAGGGACGAGAAAAAGGAAGGAGGACCTTTAGGTGGCACGCAATATGCCTGACCGGATCAATGTTTGGGTGGCCGCGATATTGCCTGATTATATAAAGCAGACAAACCGAAGAAAACTTTAGTCAATTGTTTTCCTTTATTGGCAAGTAAGGGATTTATGTATAATCGTAAAAATAAAGGGATTCTTTTTTTCATTATAAAAACACATAGACCTATCTATGGCTAAAAACTATTTGTGAAGTAAATTTCCCGACCACTAAAGATCTGTAAACATTACATACAAGATTTGGTAGTCTCTGCACAGCACTAAAGTATTTTTACTTTTATAACTTAATGAATTTTACTTTAATAAGTCCTTCCTAGATTGTACACTGTTACCCAGCCAAGGCTATCCTTTCTGTAATGGCCTAAGGCATTAATTCACTATTGGAAAAATACACAAAAAGTTGTTGGAAAATGTTAAACACTGGCAGTATAGCTGTTTGCATTTCTATATATTTTATATGTCATCTATTTGAAGTCTAAAATAGCAATGTTCACACAACGTACTGAAAATTATGGTTGTGGTTCCAGAAACATTTTTTTTTATTCCCAATTGGTTTTCTGGAAATATAACTTCTTCTTGTTCCTTATGGTTCAGAGAACATTCCCATACTGTTTCCCTAACATAGCTAGCTAGCTTGAGAGATAGACTTTATTGATCCCATGAGGTAAATTTTTACAGCAGCTTAGTCAGTAACAAGATACAACATACCATAAACAAACGTACCAATATACGTTAAGATTCCTAGTAACATATATTTTATTTAAATAATTTATAATTATACACTACTTTTGGGTTAGCCAGTTGAGCTTATCCCTTCTGTATTGGCATACTATATATACTCATGAGTACTTACATGATAACCTAGACTTGATGTTAAAGACATTGGCACTGCATGTATCAACGTCTTTCTGCAAATGAAATTTTGTTGCTTACATTTTCATATATCTGTGATATATTAAGATAGTAATAAAATATGCTGATATGAATCAGCCATATGTGTAAAGAAATCTCAGGAACTTTTGATATTGTTAGAAGATGAACATCAAACAAACTAAACTTCAATTCTTTCATCAAACTTTGTACCCTTTACAATTGTAGTTGCATAATAATGTCTGTACCACTTATCCGATCTATCATCAGGTCACAGGGATCTCAGGCATCATCGGGCATCAAGGCAGGATACACCCTGGACAGAGTGCCAACCCATCGCTGGGCACACAAACACTCATTCACACTGCGGGCAATTTAGAGACTCCAATCAGCCTAGAAGCATGTCTTTGGACTGTGGGAGGAAACCAGAGCACCTAGAGGAAACCCACCAAGCACGGAGAGAACATGCAAACTTCACTACCTGATTACAAGTTCTGTTGTTAAAAGTGCTATACAAATAAAATGCATTTCCGGCTGAAAAACTTGAAATAAAGCTGGGGTTTTCAGTCATATCTGAAAAAGATTAGTGTAGCTGCAGGTTTTCATTCCAACTAAACAGCAGTCCTGTTTAATTACTTGCTGTTGGTCTTTAAATGGCTGTTTCACACTAGAGCATTGCAGATAAAATTTGAAGACCACTGGTGTAAATGTAGACTTCAAAGCACTTCTCTACATCACTTTGTAATTACAACAAAGACTTGAGGACAGAGTAAATGAATTGACTCCATTACTCCACTACTATCACGTAGATGTATTAGTGGTTTAGTGTGAAGTTTGTTTGTAAATGCAGAGCTCCTAATGTAGAGAAGCAAAGTGAAATAGGAGAACAAAGAATATTACAGTAATTGTGGCATGTAAGTGGTGGAATAGCTGCACTCTTGACTGCACATATCTGAAAAGATCATATATGCTGAAAGTTTTGCTTGAAAGTTTTACCAGAGAAATGGAAAGAACCAAGTTAAACTGAATAGCCATGCTACAGAGAATTTAGATTAATACCTTGTTAATCAAACTCAGAGATATAGAAAAGGTTTTTAGTCTTAAATATCTTTTGCAAGGACATCAGATAAAAATAATTTCCTGATTATCACTCTAAAAGAAGACAATAAGCCTTTAGGAATCACTCAAAACTCTTTTTTTTTTCTTTTATAAAATCCTAGGGAATTAGTCAGACATATAGCCTTAAAATGTACTGCCTAGATCCTACAGCATTAGATTTCTTTAAGTTTAAACAAATCAGCTGTGGAGTTTTAATACTATGCACAGAGCAGTTCACTGTGAACACATTTCAGTAGTATCATTGTGTCCTTTGCCACTATTCACTTTATCTCAGGTTTACTTACAGATAAGACAAAATGTGAAAAATCTAAATATGCTATCTGCTAAGGTAAAGTTAAAGTTTATACTACGGTCTATACTCCAGTTACTGTGGAGTTAAGATAAACTTTTAGTAGCGTGGCAGTGTGACTTCAGTTTGGTCATGGGACGGGTCAGAGAGACCTTGTTTTAAATGTTTTCTATCAAATCTGGATCATGATGGACCAATAACACCATGTCCTCACGTGTCCCTGTGATTAGAGAAGTTTTTTTTTTTCATGTCCCTTTAAAGCAAGGGATTAAACCAATTGAAATCAATAAACATCAATGAAATATGTCATGACTTATACACATCATCTAGTGTATACACTCATTCAGACCTCGGGGCGATTTAATGTAGCCAATCCACTAACCTGCCTTTCTTTTAAAGATGGGAAGAAACATGGAAATGAGGAGAAATCCCAATGAAGAGCTGTGACGTGGCATTACTATCCATTTCACCTCTGTGCCACATAATACAATGATCATCTTTAGTTATTTCTACAGAGAGAAGAAACTGATTCCACTGAATAAACACTAGTTTTGATGAGATGCATATTAATGTGGTTTAATTCATTAGAGGAATTTAAGGCACAGTAAAAAAATATAAGTCTCTTTCTGGCAGATGTTCAGTTTCTATATTGCATCATCTCAGTTATCATTGGTAAAGCAGTTCTGTTGACACTGGTCTTTGTCAAACTGACCGAGTAAACCTGCCAAAGTACTCTTTCTGCTCCAGTCCAGAAAGATGAAGTCCATTTATTTCACATTGTGCTTTCTTTTTCTTATTGGAATTAGGGACACTGTGGTGGGTAAGACATTTTATTCTTATCATGACGTAGTATTTATTGTCTTCTTTTTGAGTAATGGGGTTTCTAATGTGGAACTTCTAACAGCTCAGTATGCATTATTGAAAGATAGCTCTTTCTCATTTTGATACTGCTGTGCTACGCTGATTTCTGTAACTTGCTTATGTGTCTGATAATATCTCTATGAGTCAGTTACCACTTTTGCACACTCTTGTACTGTGAGTATAAACAGTTCTGGTGTTTCAGTTGCTTTCAGTACAGGCCTCCGCTTCGATTCAGGGGTTCTGTATGAGTACGAGTACAGCACATCTGTGGTGGTGGCTCCCATCTCTGTGGATTTTAAAGAAGCTACTGTGTTCACTATGCTAGCAGTCATACACATCCATTCACTATGGAGGGACAGCGAGCAAGAGCAGCTTCTGCACTTACAAGTAGGGTTTTTTTTATAGGAAATGAAGGATGTTTAATCTTATCAACTGTTTGAGGTATATAATATTTATTGTCCCAATATTACACATCTGAATGAATTGCTTTTCACCTGCAAGGATCTTGTTAAATGTTTTATTTATTTCTTATGTTGTTTGCACACTTTTTCTGCAGATTAGAGATATAAAACTTATTCCCAATTCAAGTGACTCCACCAGCAAACCACTGGTCCTTCGGGATATGGCGAATGGCGCTGAACATTTTATGGAACCATTTCTTGTGCATATCAACTCAGGAAAGGTATTTTTATTCGTAATGGAAAAATCCATTAGATTCCACCTAGTTGGAATAAGAAAAAAAACTGCAGTTAGTATGTTTTTATAGATTATACAGTATTAATCAATAATTCAAATATTAATCTTGATAATGATAAGTAAAATAATGAATAAAGCCCACTGAATCAGGTACTATGCATTTAAAAGACAGTAGATTGTCCTTACCATATTGATATATTGATATATGTTATGTTTAATATGGAAATGTCCAGTGCCCTGAAGAATTACTAGCACAAGCAAAACATAATATATCAAAAGAATAACATATTCAATATATTACATTTTGATCTCAACCCACAGGGAAATTACACAGTCTTATTTAAATAAATTGTTTTTTATACAGGGTATTTTTTTTTAGTATTGCAATATCTTTCTAGACTGGTTTCAAAAGATCAACATCTGACATAAATTGTATTTGATTATCTCAAATATGCTTCCTCTTTCTCCGGCAATGCGTTTCTAAAACTAATGTGAAAAAAGGATTCACTGTACAATATAAAAATCTCAGATTTGTCATGTAATGCCTTTGCCAAACTTACATAAAATGTCCAGTAACACCTCTGGGATATGTTTAGATTAAAGGAGTTTTTGACGTTTCTCCTGACAACACAGTCAGCTTGAATTTCAAGAAAGGATTGGCATCGCTGCTCCAAATTCAAGTTCAGTCTGGAACCATTTTGGAAGTAAGCTGGAAAAAAAAATTGTTTTTCTTATCTGAAGATTTTAAATTCTTGGTTTTTTGTTTTTTTTTTTGCTTTTTTTCTTCATTTTTTCAGGACCAGCTCCTGAAATCACTTTTGTTTTGCCATTTTAGATACTATAGTTATAGTTAATTACTATATTATTCACTTACTATATAGTAATTAACTATATAGTTGTGCCTTTCCATTTTACTGTATTATAGGAGTACAATATTGATGTAATAAAAATATTTTTGGCTTATGACTCATTTCATTTCAGGATGATATTACAGGACAATGCCGGGTCTCATACCATACGGCAGGGAATGAAATCATCAAAGTCAAACATCATGAAAACTGTGAAAAAAGAATGGCTGATGGTATGATGTTTGCTAACCAGGTATAAATATTCCATATCATGCAGTCATAAGACATTTGAAATTAAGTTTGAACTTATTTTAAACTGTGTAACAAGTACGCTGCTCAGATAAGACGGCACACAGACCAAGGGTCAAGGGTCATTTTTGGGCAATCAGTAACGTAAAATCATGAACCTCAGAACAGATAACTGCAGCTTTCCAGCTTGTCTGACTTGCAAAAGTAACTGTTAATAGCTGAATTGAACATGACATAACTAATATTGTTGCTACACCATATTCACAATATTCTATTAAGAGCAGACACATACCCTAGTCCCAGGGTGGTACTAAAATGTCTAAGGATTTTGCTTTAATAAACTTTAAGTGATAATAAGTCTAATGGGCTTGTCTTACATATTTTTGTAACTTCAGTTCCTTAGGGTGAGTTCAGGTGGGAGATCTGAAACAGTCTTCACAATGGATGGTAACCACATAAAATCAGTCATTTCAGAGGAATTACAATCACTGGTTTTAAATGAACATCCCACAGTCGGAATCCACATTTCCTCAAGGTAAGCTGCATGATTGTTTGGTTGAAGCCGATGAAGTTTAAGCGTATATTGTGTTACAAGCAGAACACATTTATTTTATAAGATTAAATCAAATCAAGTAGCTTTATTATCATTTCAGCCATATACAGCTGGTATAGTACACAGTGAAACAAAACAACGTTCCTCCACAACTCTGGTGCTACATAACACAACACAGTGCTAAATAAGACCTACACAGGACTACATAAAGGGCAGGTGTGCAAACATCTGCAAACAGCACAAGACAGAACAATAATTACTAAAACAGGACAATAAGCACAGTAAGAGAGAGTGCACTGCTCTTGAGCACTACAGAACTAATATAGCATTACAGCATATTTCTAAAAAGAGCAGACAAGTACACTAGCTCTAGGATGGCACTGAAACTTCTGCGAATTGTGATATCTTAAGTGTTTGTTCTATATGAGTTCAGGTGGAGATCTGAAACAGTTTTCTCTGTGGATAGTAGCCATATAAAATATACAGCACAAAACAGTACAAAAAAATCATGAGAGAATCAATTTTCTTTAGGCAGGTTTTGCAGCTTTTATCAACACACTCGGGTCCCAGTGAGGCACAGAAAGCACTGCAGGACGTCCTCAGCTCTCTCAGAGCAGGCTATGTGAATCATACTGTTCAGGCGATACCTGCTGCCAGACCGCCTGCCACAAACAGATATTCAGTAAGTTATAATCATTTCTCAAATTGTAACTAATTAATTTAGAACCTCAAAACACACACCCACACACTGAAAAGTGTGGTTTAGGCAGGATTTGTTAGTTTTTTTTTATTAGTCCTGCCTAAACCACACTTTTCAGTATAATACAATATAATCTTATTAACTTCAGAAACGTTATTATCTACTTGTAATCTGTATGTACACAAGTGTTATAATGGACTTCAACTCAAAGAACGCATAATTAATGTAAAATGAATCAATAAAATAATGCAAAAATACACTTCACTTTTTGTTGAAATTTTCTTTTAGGGCCGTAAAATCCTAGATCACTTGAAAGCAAAAGGGATGCACGCTCAGTCACCGACAGTGAACATGTTTCTCCAGCTGTCTAAATCCCTGCAAAATCTGGAAATGGCTGAAATTCTAAATATTTTTAAAAAGGCTCATGCCAACTTTGTGTAAGTATAAGGTATATAAACTATGCTTGTTTCTGTGTCATCAGAGTAGTTGACTTATTATGATTTCTTTAGTCCTGTTCTGATAGATGCGGCAGCAGCAGCCTCTACACCTGCTTCACTGGAGGCTCTTGTCTCTTTTCTCAACATCACAAATGCAAAGACATCACCGCTGCTGGAGAAATTCCTCTACGCCTGCGCTTTCTCTTCTCAGCCATCGACTCATTTAATTAATATCATCACTGTGAGTGAAACAGGGTTTTATTTTCTAGACTATATTTACTATTTAGTGATTATTAGGAACTGTTATAAATAATTATACTGTTGAATGTTTGTCTTCTAGCACATCCTTACACACACATCTGGACAGTGGAAAACTCATGAATTGGCTCTCATTGTTCTTGGGACAGTAATAAGGAAAATGTGTTCTGCTGACATATGCCACCTTCAGGTAAAATATAAGACTATGGTTTTTTTTGTACGTTTTTATATTTCTGTTTATAAACAGAATTTGACATTCATCACAGCATTATAGGAATGGAAGAAATTAAATGAATGTTAAACTTTCCACCTTTTGTATTTTACTTCCCAGGAAGTTGATCAAGCTAAGAGATTTATTGTGAAAGGGCTGAGTGCATCTACTGAAGAAAGAGAAATAAAATCATACCTGCTAGCCCTAAAAAGTGCTCGTCTTCCAGAGACAGTTCCTGTCCTTCTCCAGTATATCGATCGCTCCAAATCTCTATCAAGCATTGTATTCTCAGCATTGCAGGACTTTCCACCTCAATATATCACAAAAGAGGTCAAATCAACCTTTTCCTTTTGAAGTCTTGTAGCTTTTGAAAGGCTGAAGAAAAAACAAAAGATTAAACTGATGCTTTTTCAAAATCACTGCATATCTAATGACAGAGTATTGTGTGCATGGATAATTACATTTTGATATAAAAATTATACTCTCTCATTAGGTTAAGGAGCATGCCAGAGACATTTTTACCCAAAGAAAAAAGGCTTTTCCTGCTCCTGTACGTCTGGATGCTGCCCAGCTCTTGCTTATGTATGATCCTCTGGACATAGATGTCCGAGAGATAATCCTAAAAATTGCAGAGGAAAAGCCTGAGGTCTCCAAGTTCCTTACCACCAAAATTATGAGCATGCTACAGTCAGATTCTCCTGCCAGGTACCATAGGATGTTTTTCCTTGAAGATAAAAAATGGCTTGTTTCTTTCTTCAAAACATTGCCTTAATTAAAGGAGTGCTCAGTATGGCATTCACAACTCTAAAGGAATGTTGATCTAAATTCAAAGATCTTCCTCTGCTTAACAAAATCTGTTTATCTCTATTTAGAAATGTCATTCGTAATGTATTGAAAGATCCAAAGATAAATAATTATTTCCATCTTGCACGACTTGGTTGTTCCTCATCATATGCTGGACTGATGGCAGGTATTTAACGTCTCTGTTCACTTCCCAGATTCGAAATCTAGACCTGATCGACTTTATGGATTCTAATTTTGTCATCCATTTATCTTTATATGAAAGAATTTAAACTGAGTGAGAATAGTGCTGGATGTGCTTTGTGATATGAATTTAATTTTTTCACATTAATATGTTTAATGCTCCACAGAGAACAAAAACATGGTTGCATCATATGATTTTGAATTTCTCTTCTCTGAGTCTGGGGTTCTAAAGCAAAGTAACAGCCAATTCTATGCTCAAACCAGAGGGAGAAGTTTGCATTTACTGCAGGTACAAAAAGCAACTGTTATGTTCATTAGCATATTTATTATGTAAATAAATTCATTCATTCATTGTCTACCGCTTATCCGATCTACTCTCGGGTCACGGGGAGCCTGTGCCTATCTCAGGAGTCATTGGGCATCAAGGCAGGATACACCCTGGACGGAGTGCCAACCCATCGCAGGGCACACACACACACTCTCATTCACTCACACAATCACACACTACAGACAATTTATAGATGCCAATCAACCTACAATGCATGTCTTTGGACCGGGGGAGGAAACCCCCCAGGCACGGGGAGAACATGCAAACTCCATACACACACGGTGGAGGCGGGAATCGAACCCCCAACCCTGGAGGTGTGAGGCAAACATGCTAACCACTAAGCCACCGTGCCATGTAAATAAATTCTAAATTTGAAATCTGAAGGTCAATATAAATTATTTGGAGTGTTTTTCATTATTTTTGCACTTTTATAAACCCACCACTGAACTGAACTTCATTAAATCACCATTGCACAGTACGGTTTGATTACTGTATAATTGACAGTTACCATGACAACTGAGATTTTCCTAAATACACAATACATATTGAGTCTTCATCATTGGAAATCATCTACCACCTAGTCAACATTACAATAAAAAAACAACAACAATATATCAGCTTGTATTTTGGTATGCCTCAGGTTTCTCTAGAAACAAGTGGACTTGATTCTCTATTCGGGACTGAAGCAACTAAAGGAGCAGAAGAGGAAGAGCTAATGGCAGGAATGTCAGCCATGTTTCTGGGTGTGCAGATCCAGCCCGTTGTCTTCTTCCAGGGCTATGTAGACTTGATGAGCAAGTACTTCTCAGCAGGTGAAGGACCAATGAACATTATCTCTGGAAATATTCTTGTTCTTGATCACAGACAGGTAAATGTTTACAGATGCATTTATTTTTCAGTTCAATAATTCATATTTTATTCCATAATTCATCCTGTTCTCATCCTGTTTAATAATCCTAATACTAATAATGCATTCCATAATTAGAAGATCAAAGATAAAAATCGGAAAAGATCAGAATATTAAAGCATTTATAAAAAAAAAAAAAAAAAAACCCAAAGCAGAAATCATTCAAAGTATAATTTAAAACACTCATCTCTATCTCTATTAGAGTCTAATTCTCCAGTCTGGACTACAAGCTCAAGGAGTTTTTCATGGAGGTCTTTCTGTTGATGTATCAGCTGATTTGGAATTCAGCTTATTTACTCAGGAGTCTAAAAGCTCTGTCAATAACAAGTATGTGAAATTCTCTATATATAGTCCAAATATGAAGCTAATGATTGTGTTTAACCCTTTAATGTCTGCAACAAGAAAACTTTATATTTATTTATTTATTTTATTTATTTTTTTTTTAACAGACCCCATAATTATTTAAATATTGGCCTCTACCAAATGGCTGAGAAGTCCCTTTGTGACTCAAAATGTGGACTACCAAAAGATTGCACAGAACATTAAAGGGTTAAAATCTATTTCTTCATGCCTTTCATTATTAACATTTATAATGTCAGTGTAATGTCAGTGAATGCATTAAGAAGATTCAGCGATCTGGTGCTTTTTTCTTAGGTTCTCACTAGTTGTCAGTGCCAGGGCAGAGGTTGACGCTGCACTGATGAGCACTACCGCTGAGACCGTGGTGAAGATGGATCCTTCTGTCAGATTTGTCACCACTGTTAGCTTCTATAACACACCTGTACAATACTGTCTGCAGCTTATCAAAGAGCCTCTGCTTTACAGGTAGAAGACCATGGAAAATTATATACTAAAAACTATACTACAAATACTGAAAAAGATTCTTAAAAATACTTTTCAGAATGTATATAATCATGCAGTACATTACTCTCATTATGCCTTACATTGTCCAGCAAAAGGATATATATCCTAAAAATCAGCTACATTAAGCTGTGGAAATCTAATATTGAAAATGTACAGTACTGATAACACAGTCTGTTACAGAAAGACAAAGCTAAGCTTATGTTCTATTTGAATTAACCTTTTCCTTTTCCACCTCAGAGAGAGAGTGTCTACCCAAGTGAACTTCCAAAACAGACGAAAACTTCAGCAAAGTAAACAAAAATGGATTTTTTCAGGAGAAGAGGCAGCATTCCACAGGGACAATTCAAAGATGTGTAGAAATCTACTTAACTCCATATAACAATGAAAAATAAATTTGATACGATATGATCACCTGCTCATAAAGAGCACTGAGTTTCTCATTTTTTGAGCACGACAGGTGGAAGACTCAAACTCTGTGGCTGTATATGACTACACAGGTTTGAGCTTTAGAGACTAAAAAGACCTCCTAGACAGAGGATTATAACAAATGACACCTTGGACAATTCAGACAAGTGAGAATAACAAATCAATAATCAGTCAGTCAGTCAGAGTTTGCTGTATTATACTGTAAGTCTAACAGGTAGAACATATGTAAATAATTGTTTACTATGGTTCAGTATAAGTTTAGTGAATTTGTACCTTACTTGAGTTTGGAAAATACTCATACCTGTAATCTTACTCATTGTCATTTTCACCTTACTGTAATACGTAATTATTACAAATGTCAGGTATGACTTAAAACATTTTTTTTCTCTCCCTCAATACTCTGATTCATACTGATTCAATTGAGAAGCCCAGTTAACATCCTGTTTCTATTCAATAGACACCATAATAAAAAATACTCATGATTGGTGTTGCCATTTTCTAAAAACAGTCACTTACAGAAAACCCTAGATACAGTATATTATAGAAATATACATTCACTAGCAACAGGAACACCTATACTTTTACTCACTTGTGTAATTATTCAAACATCCAACCATGTTGCTGCAGTGCAATGGATAAAGTCATGCAGGCAAATCCGAATTTTGGGAAAATGTGATCACAGTGACTTTGACTATGGCATGGATGTTGGTGCCAGACAGGTTGGAGTGAGTATTTCAGAAATTGTTGATCTCTTTAGATTTTGACACACAAATGTCTCTTGAGTTTACACATAACATTGTGAAAAATAAAATGACCTGAATATTGGAAAAACATCACCTTGTCCTTTTCCAGTCTTCAACTGTCCAGAGACTGTGCCCTTCAGATTTCTGTTCTTGACAGGTATATTACCCAAAGTGATCTTCTGCTGTGGTAATCCATAAGCCTCAAGGTCTGCCATGTTGTGTATCATAAGCTGTGTTGGCTTAATCTAGAAAGGAGTGTAAAACCTTTGGGGGAAATTTGACTTCACAACTGAATTTACACAATGTCAGAAGTTTAATTCACTTTCCATACACTTAGGAATCAACAGAGTTGAGAATAATCATTTACATTTATTAATTTCACAGCCGCTTTCATTCAAAGTGACTTACATTTGAGCCGAGCAGTTAGGGGGTTAAGGGTCTTGCTCAAATGGAAGCTTGGTGGTGTTGGCTTTTGCACTAAAACCTGACTGAATCACTGCTCATCAAACCTAAAATAGTGTCCTGAATAGTTAAACAGTCCAATCTCAATCCTCTGTGAAAATCTAGCATTGTGTTAGATGAGCTCTCCACGGATGGGCAGTGAATAAGCGTTATATTGTCTCCAGCGGTAGCGTAGTCTGGCCAGTGGACAAGTCTTAGGTGCCTCAAACTCAGGGAAGCCCAGTTGGTTGAGGATGTCATAGATGCCAGCTCGTGCTGCCACCTGCCGATCATGCAGAGAGATGAGATTTCTTTTCAAAATACTTCATTCAGATTTAAAACAATTGCTGATGAGCTATTTCTAATATTTATATTTATATTTTATATATATATATATATATATACACATATATATACATATATATATACACACACACAAAAATACATACATACATACATACATACATACATACATATACGGGCACGGTGGCTTGGTGGTTAGCACGTTTGCGTCACACCTCCAGGGTCGGGGGTTTGATTCCCGCCTCCGCCAAGGTATCCAAGGTATGTATGTTCTCCCTGTGCCTCGGGGGTTTCCTCCGGGTACTCCGGTTTCCTCCCCCGGTCCAAAGACATGCATTGTAGGTTGACTGGCATCTCTAAATTGTCCGTAGTGTGTGATTGCGTGAGTGAATGAGAGTGTGTGCCCTCTCATGGGTTGGCACTCCGTCCAGGGTGTATATATATATATATATATATATATATATATATATCCTATATTAGGATAAATAATTATTATATTATATTATACACATTTTATATAATAAAATATGTATAATAAAATATAATAATTATTTATCCTAATATAGGATATATTAATCCTCTTTACTCTTGTTTATTCATTCATACATTCATTGTCTACCGCTTATCTGATCTATCCCCGGGTCACGGGGAGCCTGTGCTTATCTAAGGCGTCATTGGGCATCAAGTCAGGATACACCCTCTCACACACACACTCTCACTCACACACTACAGACAATTTAGAGATGCCAATCAACCTACATATCTTTGGACCGGGGGGAGGAAACCCCCGAGGCACGGGGAGAACATGTAAACTCCACACACACATGATGGAGGCGGGAATCAAACCCCCAACCCTGGAAGTGTGAGGCAAACGTGCTAACCACCAAACCACCAAGGATTTTTTCTTTTTACTGTTAGCCAGAAAAAGTTTATTATCCCAGAGCAAAAGCATGTGCATGTCAGCTCTGTGTTTATGTCTAAACTGTGCATTGCTTATGCGGTCACCTGGTGCATCCACAGACTGAACGGTCGTCTCCAGGAGTCTTTCTTCTCCAGGTGGAGGTAACTGTTGAATAGGATGAGGTAAATATAGCGCTCCAGGTACTGCAGGCTTCTCAGACGTAACTGCTGCAGTTCGGTTTCTGATTTCGCTGTTTTGATCTGAGAAAAGAAAGAAAAAACACCTACATTTTTGCTGCTTGTCATTTCATGGTATATAGAGCTGATAGCAGAACAAGGAGGACCTTGACGCTATTATACGCAGGTTTGTATGCTAGGCACTAGGGGACAAAAGAATTCATACAAAAATGTACTGAATAGAAAAGTCTGTGTTTATTAAATTGCTTTACATTGGCACTCTTCTTTTCTATGTGTCACTAATTAATAAGTTTTGCTCATTTTTGTTGAGCCAGACACTGATACCCTAGAATTTGTGTAAATAAGGAGTATGTTGAAGGTTGTTTTTATGTAATATTTAAATAGTCCATCCAGTGTGACCCTGAGGGGTGATGAAATTGTAAATAAAAAGAATATCTGATGCAAAAACATATCATTATATGCTAAAATTTGGGGAAAATTGGAGAGGAATAGATCGAATTGAGGAAGCTGAAGAGGAAGTACTGAAGTTATTGGAATATTATACTTTTCAGTTGAATGGAAGCAACAGGATTGAATCAATTTATTAACCATAAGACAGTAAATAGGTGAGTTTAACATGAGTAAAACATTATTTAAACTTACTTTATGAGTTAATGAGTGTTTTTAAAAGTAGATGAGGTTTGATTTGCATTGGTTACCTGCCGCATGTACTGGATTTATAAATGCAAGTGTCAGAAGATATAACAAATTTAGTTTTTTTTCTGGGTACAACATACATAAAAATTTGTAATAATAAATGCTGCAACAGTTTAAGTTGTTCTCTTATTGTTTTTCTTCTTAAACAGCCTTGTCAAGCCCCCTGCAACCACCAGGGGGTGTTCAGAGTTATAGAGAGATGATGATGGTTCCTTCAGATTATTTAACTTCTTGTCTCGTGCCTTGCCTTGCCTCGGCCTCACCTTCAGAATGTTCTGCCATGGACAAGGAGAGCCCGATATAATTTGGACGCATTTCTGACCACAAGCTTTAGGATCTTGAAAGCTACTATTTATTCAGCAAGAAATTTTGACCCAATCGGCTTTCTGGAGCATTATATAGTTACATATTGTTTATGCTATCAGGTCTTTTTACTTTTTTTTTTTTTTTTCAATTGTATTAAAGAAAAAGGTTTGTGGTTGGTCACCTGCAATGCCAGTCAAGAGCCCTCTAATTGTGGACCTTGGTCATATATACTGATGAAATGAACCTGACTCAATAGTGAATGCTGGAACTCTAATTGCATTACCCTGCCTAGTTCTCTCAGTTGTGGAAATTCTGTATAGTTCATTATGTGGGTTTTTAAGAAATCACAGAAATTTCTTTTTCATGATGTAAGATGAGGCAAATACACTGGGGCTTGACAGAAGCAGGTGAGTCTGAAACCAGACCAACCCTACAGGGGGCGCCATATTTGGACCGCATCAAACGTGGGCAGTGTGAAAACCAACTCAGATGTATAAGCCTGAAGTACATGCACAAAAAGTCACCTGTTTATAAGAGCATATAATGATCTCCCGTAAGTGGTAATGCATTGGAGTCATTGTCTCACTGACAACGTCTAGTGCCATGTCCACATCTCTTTTCATACGGTGACCATCAGGTAGCAGTCTGATCACCTGCATCACCACCTGAGCACACAAACACACAGTGCTAAATTGGAACACTAGCACAAAAAAAACAAACATCATGTCTAGCATATGTAATTGTCAAGAGGAAGTTTATATAGAAACCAACTTAGTTGAAAATCAGAAAAAAAAACTTGCTAGAACATGTTTGTAAATGGTTCGAAGACTATAGCAAAGAAAACATTGTACCTCAAACTCTCCTTTTGTGTACTTTGCATCTGGGACACTTACAATTTCTTCATCTACACAGTCAGGAAAACCCTGAAGAAATGAATGTTATGACGTTATATATTTGATTAGTCTGAGATGGATAATTCTTGAAGCCAGGATGCATGTGAGTAAAAATGTTCACTATAGACAGAATGACCTACATTGAAGTGCCAGAGAGTAAGAGTTGCGGTGACCATAGCAGTGGTGGTCCGGTCTTTCCCATCACTGCAGTTGAAGATAAAAGCTGAGCTGGGATCCTCACCAAGACTGCTCTTCATAGCATCTAATAGCTGGTCAAAAAACTAAGAAGCAGAAGTAACACTTAATAACATGTATATTATAACATCATTTAAGTGTAATCTTTCACAGTTTATAGTCACCCAAAGGAATAAGTTCTATTACCTCCTCGTTTGGAGCACAGCAATCAGTAAGTGGGATACGCTGATATGTGAGGCCTGCATAAATGCTCTTTTGCTTAGCAAAGACTTCCTGGACAGTATGACAGCTTTTCAGCATTCTCATCTGCTTCTCCTGTTCAATGACTACCTCAAGCCACTTCTCAGACCTGAGAATTTCCTCCTTTAGTGCCAGCTCCAGTGTCTGGGAAACAATATTATTTTTGCTTATATTTGATTTGATTTGTATTTTGATTTTATTTCTTGTAATCATTGTGAGAGTAGATATGACAATAGCTCATCCTAAAGCTTTTCGCATCATATCAACATACAAGACACAGCTTAATGAGCTGATATACCACACTGAGAACATGACCTAAAAGAATGATATAAATTGAATAGCATGCAATTCAGGGTATTTTTAAGCTGTGCAGATTCATTGAGTATTTTTCTAAATACAGGGCGTCACAAAGTCTCCATAAATAGAGAACAAAAACTATTTTTTATTTTTATTAAATAATTTCAGATAGCCTTCAAGGATGCCTTTGACAAATTCAAGAAATTTTTGAAATTATTCTCATGGACTTTAACAGGAAACATGGAAACTACATCACACAACACTATCGCAAACTCGGAGCCAAATTTGGGAGAGGCGAGTTTGTGTGTGTGTTTACAAAGATATGGTAATCATGTAGAGGATGTTTTTGCAAATAGATTTACATTTTGCTAAAAAAAAAAAAAAAAAAAAAAGTATTAAATTTCCTATGTATGGAGACTTTGGTGACACAGTGTAGTTCAATTTTCTACAAATCACTGGTTTCCAAGTGGTCATCACTTCTGCATATAATAGTTGGAGAAAATAGCAGCACAAAAATAACAGCAGAGAAAATAACAGCTTCTCTTTCTGTCATGTCTAACAGGATAGATCTTACTCCACTCCTCCACAGAGAACATTTTAAACTCTTTTATATCCTTAGGTTTATATTCCCTATTCAGATCAGACCAAAGAGTTTTAAATAGGGTTCAAATCCAGAGAGTGTGAGGATTATTCAACATTCAATTTTGGTCTCCTCTGACCACAACAAACAATTTTAATTGCAGCTTCAGTGATGCCTGGTAACTTTCAAAGGCCACAATTTGTGGGTTGTTTCCTTCATGCAATGTTTCCAAAGAGCTTGTTATGAAGAAATGTCTAATGGTTTATTTGTAACTCCAATGATCTTAGCCTACATCAAATCCTTTTCACCACCGCACATTTGTCGTCTCCCAGGCAAATTTCAATGTTCCAGACTCTAAATATATGGCAAAAATGTTTTCGTGAAGCATGCCAACAATTCTGAAGTTATATCCATCTTCATGTGTTCTAAGACCAAATTCGTAAATCAGTTCAGATATTTGAATCAGATAGAGTTGAAAGAACTGCAGTGTTGACACTGTTAAATATATAGACACCAAGTACAAGATGTACCTCATGTTGTTGTGAGTTCTGCACATACACTTGGATTGGTTGCTCCAGACTGCTTGGTTCTCGCGTGGTGAACATTTGCCCATTACCTTCCAGAATCAGTTCCTCTTGGAGATTCACCCATACAATGCTGGAATGCTTCCGTCGCTCATCCGTGAGGTAAGATAACACAATAGAAACAGCCTGAAACAGGATTTATATTGTTCTTAGCTTTTTACTCAACATAGAATTACAACAGGATTATAAATAGCACAAACCAGACTTTACCTCAGAGTTTGGCTGGGCCATGCCGTACACAGATGTCTTAAGAACTCTTCTGAAGTTGGCCACCCTCATTTCCTTGGTTGTACCAAGTACGTCTGGTGCCAAAAACTCACTGGCCACCTTACAAACAACAAATATGTTATGATTATTTTTGTTATTTGCTGAGCAGTGTGTTTCTCGGGTAAACGTGTGGATGTTGTCTGTCAGCTTTACATTCACAAGTCACATAAAAGATTGTTACCAATATCCTGGTTCCATCAGTGATGAGACTGGCTGGTGCTAAGAGTTCAGAACGGTTCATGCTGCCAAGTAGTCTGTAGATCCACGCATTCACACACAGCCACTCACTGAAACCCTGGGCAAACATCTGAGGATACTGGATACCAGTGATAGAGAAAGTCAAATCAAACAAATTTATCATTTTAATTATCTTAAAAAATGTGAAAATGAATGTGAGACATGGAAATCAAGAACATGAAAGTAAAGAAATGTAAAAGTGCATTCTGTAATAATCATCATCATCATAATGCATTTTACAGTACCTGATCATGAAGATAAGCATTGAACACTATTAAATAGAAATAAGACTCAAGAATCTGCAGGGTCCTTTGCAAGAAATATGTCTTTGTTCTGCTTCCCTACAATAATGAAATAAAAAATAAACACCATGCATTTATCACATTCCTCTTTCATAAAGCTTGCGCACATTGTGTTACTCACTTGTATCTGAAAATCTTCACAAACTGCTTCCATTTTTCTTTTATTTTCATATATTGCATCTTTGATATTGTGCAATTCTGAACACATTTCAATAGCTCTATTAACCTACAGTGAAAGAGAAGAAAACATTATTAACACTGCTGCAGTTGATCAAGATGCAAAAAGTGCTTTCTGCACCTGTAAGAACTAACCTCATCAAGCACTTGTTGACCTTTGGGGAGACGACTGATCAGATTCTGAATGAATTGAAACTCTGGCTGCTGCTTGACCTGTGTGTCCTCTTCCCTTGACAATTTGAGATAAAGATTAAACAATTAAACTCCACTTTTTGGAATCAAGTGTATATAAAACTATCACATCAAACCAAGTGAATTTATGCAATGTTTGTTTTATTGATCAAGATTTTTCTATCAACGTTTCAGCTAAAGGCAGAGGAGATGATAGAGGTAACACTGCAGAGGTAAAAATGCTAGCAATACCCTCACCTGGTGTTATTTGTTGTCTCATGTAGATGGTGAAAGACTAGTGCACCAAGGATAAGGCCGAAGTTGGTTCGCTCCACTCCCACCTGGCAGCTGAACAGCAGTGCAGGTAGAGGCTTAGAGCTATCACGCAATACTGATAAGCTAGGACTTTTCTGTATAGGAGAGGATGGCATCATATATGTGTGGAGTAAGTGCATTAGATATCAATATTAAAAATTGCTTCTGTAGATTCACTCTATTTAAATATTTTTATGGTATATCTCTATTCATAATAATAAACTATTCCTTTCCATGCTACGTACCTAAAGCTTTACGATTAGTAATTGCCAAATCCTTGGATAAGAAATTCAACATTGAACTCTGCAAACTCTATTGAAACTGTATTTCAAACCTCCCCATTCATTTGTAATATTGTACATCAGCAGTCATATACTAGCAACAGGAATTGCATATATTATATATTTCACTCAGAATGTGGTTGGCCTTGATGCTCTGAAACAGCACTGGTTAAGCTAAGCGTGGTATTCAAGACTGTAGATCATACCATTCTATTAGATATTATATTATGATATTAGAGATTATACTATTTAGTATTAAATAAAGTATAAATATAGTTCCAATGTACACTATATTGCCAAACGTTTTGGGACACCCCTCCAAATCGTTGAATTCAGGTGTTGCTTTTCAGGGGTTGGGCTTGGTCCCTTAGTTCCAGTGAAAGGAACTCTTAATGCTTCAGTGCTTTAATGCTACAACTCTTAATGCTTCAATGCTCTAATTCATCACAAAGGTGTTCTTTCGGGTTGAGGTCAGGACTCTGTGCAGGCCAGGTAAATTCCTCCACACCAAAATCACTCATCCATGTCTTTGTGGACCTTGCTTTGGGCACTGGTGGTCATGCTGGACCAGGAATGGGTCATCCCCAAACTGTTCCCACAAAGTGGAGAGCATGAAATTGTCCAAATTGTCTTGGTATCCTGAAGCATTAAGAGTTCCTTTCACTGGAACTAAGGGGCAAAGCCCAACCCCTGAAAAACAACACCTGAAAGCAATGATTTGGAGGGGTGTCCCAAAACCTTTGGCAATATAGTGTACATTTTGGACATTTTAGACAAAATATAGTTCCACAAGACTCTCTTCCATTACTGTTGCTTTTTCCTTACATATGCTGCAGGCTGAATAATTTTGTTTTTAGTAAACAGGGCACCAGCTTCTTGCTATGATGTTTGAACACAGCTGTACATAGCAGCTAAATCAGATGTTAGTCACCAATTTAAGATTTTTGCAGAGTGAGTAAAAGGACATCAAACAGCTACTTCATTTTGACAGAACAGAAGTTCTTCTATTTGGTTGAAAGCCTGCTTGAAGGAAGCTGTCCCATTATTAAAACTCATTTTTTTTCAGTTGTGTAACTGTGAAAAGTCTTGGTCGTGGCAAGCCACCATAGCAGCATAAAAGGAAAGTTAACAACATTGCTTTAAAAAGTGATAGTAGCGAAGGGATGTTCTTCATATTTCACTCTTGTAGTGTTGTAAAATTTGTTCCTTGGAGGTTGGAAATAGGTGAGGACAAATAAATATATATAAATAAGCATGAGATATTAGGTCTTACCCTAAGCACATTTACAAAAGCATCAAAATCCTCCTCCAGTGGTGCACCCTCTGTAGGAAGTGGGAGTCTGAAATATCTTTAAGAGAAATTCACTGTGCACTTAGAATTAAGAAATGTGACATACAACTAAAAATATATATATTTTTGATCACAGATTCAACTACACATTACCTATAAGAAGGCAAACTGAACTGTGGTCTTTTGTAAACCTCCTCGGTTACATGTATGTCCTTCCTCAGATACAATCTTGACATGTTGTGGCTCATCTTTGAAGTTTTCAATGTCATTGTAAACATAGAAGATGTTCTCACAGAGTTTAGCAAAGTCACACAACTGAGAGAAAATAAATAAAAAAACAAGATGCACATGAGCCATAAACATAGTGAATCTGGTCTAATATAAAGGAGTTTGAGCTACATTTAAACATCAAAAAAGTTAGTGTACAACATGCCTCTTTTCTTATAGAGAGCTCCAGCTGCTCTGTTCTGGACACATTTCTCAGGTCTTTTAGGTTTTCATGGAGGTTTTCTTTCTTCCTGGGAGTGTATGGAATAAAGTCTTTATCCACATGCAGGAAAACTACCGGCTCTTCCCTCACACAGAAGAATATCACTTCCTGTACATATGAAAATACATTAAGGTGGATAATATCTTCATAATACAGTTAAGTAGATAAGGTGGTAATGATAGCGTACTCAGTAAAGTATACTATATTGCAATAGAATATCTTTATATGACAAGATTAGTAGTGTTAGTAGTGCCGGCTAAGAAACTCAATTTCACTGAAGACTAAAGTGACAGCTAGCTAGCTGGATCTATTAAAAAAAATAGTCATTTGTTTATTTACATTATTTACTAATACAAATGACACCACCAGTTGTGTCAAACTATTATGAATTCAGTTACTGGACGACTGCTGCAACTCCGAGCATAATGTTTTTCTGAATAGTGCTGAAATGTTAAAGTTGTTCAGATTCATATTTTTTCAGTGATGAATAAATATAGAAAAATAACGTTTGATATTAAATATAGAAATACTTTGTTTTAATGAAATTTTAGCTGAGACAAGGAATTATAGTCTTCAAACAGTTGCCTCTGATTATACAACCCCTTTGTCTGAACTTATATTATAATACATAAGTGGCACAACAGATATTTCCTGAGCACAACAGATAGTGGAGATTTGTTATCTTGCACAAAATGCCTGACCTCATAAGCTTCACTCTCTAGCCTCTGGAGGAGCTGTTTGAAGCCGTTCAGGCTGGCCTGGCCCATTCCAAACAGAGGGTAGTTTTCCTTTACTTTCCGGAAGTTAGGGGCCCCATAGCTTCCTGTAGTGTTTAAGACATCTGCTCTACTATTCACATCCTGCACCATAAAAAACTCACCCTGGGCAATAAAAAGAATATAAATGTAGTTATGAAAGTCACTCATGTTTTCAGTTAAAGCATGACCTGAGACATCCCCTAAAACAACAAGGAACCTTTCAGTCTTTCAATCTTTTAATATTTCAATCAGGTCATCTGGAATTCTGGATGTAAATCTTATGTAATCTTAAAATATAAAAAGTTTTTTAAATGAAAAAACAGAAGTATGACGGTGAAGATCTAATTTCATAGAATATTCATATTGCATAGAAATAAAACTATTAGAAATAAAGAAATACATATTTAAGCCATGTAGGTTTAATTGCTGTGTTTTCAAAGTGTCTCTCTTAATGCTTTGATAAAATATTTTTTTAAATGCACAGCTTGATGGCTAGTGTTTATTTAAAGCCTTAGGTTTCTGACAATAAACACTCCCCTTTCAACAAACTATTTTTCAATAATTGAACAATTGGCAGTTGAACAATTTCACCATTATATCAATATGAGATCAAAATATCTACCCAGTTTTTCATAATGTTGAAAAATTAGCTTCATAATGTTATACTTACCAGCACTAGGTAATGTTCAGGCAGTGCATCAGATATTTTTCCCACAGAGTAGTTAGCTGAAAGGATGCTATCATGAATTTGAAACTCTTCCCGGCAGTTATACCTGTTCAAAGAGATAAGTCTCTGGTTGATTCCGCAGCTGATTGAAGTGCTATTTGTGTCCCACTTACGCTGCCTTTACAAATATGTATGTGCAATAAAGAAAAAAAAGATTAAAATTATAAAAATGAGTGCATGCTTCACATAAATAACATGAAACATAAATAAAATCTAGAGAACAGCATTTTGCTTGCTTCTCCCAGCCAACACTTGACCTTGAAATTTAATCATTGAAATACTTGTTATATTATTTTTGCTTTAATATGTGAATCCATTTTCGGTCATCATCAGTTATAGGTTAAGAAAACATGTATGTTTAATTTCACTCCTGTTACGTGAACGATCCTATAGAATATTTGGAATATTTCACCACATGTTCAGCAAGAAGTTGAAATTTACTAAACATCATGGGAAAAGGAAAAATAAGATATTGTGATATTGACTGCTGACATCACTATGAGCCCTGATCACCCAAATCATTCATTCATTCATTATCTACCGCTTATCCGAACTATTCTCGGGTCACGGAGAGCCTGTGCCTATCTCAGGCATCATTGGGCATCAAGGCAGGATACACCCTGGACGGAGTGCCAACCCATCGCAGGGCACACACACACACTCTCATTCACTCACGCAATCACACACTACGGACAATTTAGAGATGCCAATCAACCTACCACGCATGTCTTTGGATTGGGGGAGGAAACCGGAGTACCCGGAGGAAACCCCCGAAGCACAGGGAGGACATGCAAACTCCACACACACATGACGGAGGCAGGAATCAAACCCCCAACCCTGGAGGTGTGAGGCAAACGTGCTAACCACTAAGCCACCGTGCCCTCACCCAAATCACTAAAAGTAAATTATGAATTCATAAAAATCCATTTGAATTAAATCATTAGAATGTTAAGTGGCATTATAAAACATACAATGCCACTTAACTACATTTTGTGTATTTTCTTTTCTAAAACTCAACACTGTTACTCATTTAATAGTAAAATGCAGCCACTCTCAGTCATCGAACCTTGTAAGAAATTAGGTACTGTTACCAGAAATTAGAAATCAAAAAATTAAAAAACAATCTTATTACCTTACACAACGTATATAGTACACTAATCACAGAATCAACCTTCCATTGTTAATTACATACCTATGTTACATTATGTACATATGTGAAAACATGTTGAACTAGATAGGACAAATAATTCACCTAGTCGGACTGTATATATCATATTGGACAGTAATTTTGGTGTTAGTGCTTACGTGATAACAACGGGGGCCACCTTGTTTGTGATAATAGACTTGGCCTTGCTGTTGGGAATGTTCAGCGCCTGCAAAGAGCTGCTGCTCACAGAGCGCTTGTCTTCTGCTGTGTCACCAGCTTGCTGATCGATGAGGTGTGTCGGAGTCACCGATCCAGGCTGGGACCCTGCACTAGCAGTAGTGCCCATAATCCACACAGAGCTGCAATCAGACCACACACTAAAAGATTATCACAGAAGAAACAGTAATATACAATTGCAAGGAAAAATACTATGAACTTTCAGCTAAGTTGATTTCTTTTAAGATAATATGAAGAAAAAAAAACTTGTTCGAAGAAAAAAAAACTTTTAACAACTTTAGTAACTTTTTAACTGACTAAAGGGGACTTGCACACACGATTAAGACAATTAGATATCCATTACATTTTCTATGCCATTTGAAATATCATTTCATTTGAAAGGAATGTCTTACGATCTGCCGGCTGTCCCGATATCCTTTGCTTTTTGCTTCTTCATTTTAGACCTCTTCTAGCTTTTAAGAAACAATCCGACAAACAAAGCAACAAATGTTTTGTGTAGCTAGCGATATCTTCCCAAAACAACAACCCTGTTTACCGAGGTGCAAAGATAAACTCCAAATAGACGTTTGCTACTCTTTAGTCATGTAACTTTCTGGCTCTTTTCTTACAGAGCCAGAGTTGAAGTTGGAGCTCCCGAGGGGGCAGCAGAGAAGTACTGTACATCTGGCAGCCAGACAGCTCTGTGGGCGGCTCCAGACATTCACAGGACAACCCTCTTTCATGGCGCAGACCCAAAACACAAACTCTCAAACAACAACCAAGTGCCAAAACCACACAGGAGAATTAAACTAGATCATAATCTTTTTAATTATCTCTCCTTTTTTTTTTTTTTTACACCAGAAATAGATCTGGAGTGATTTTCTGGAGTGACATTTAAAATATTGAATGAATTCAATAAATGATCCTGGTGAAAGTTTTTAATCTTTTATGCTTGTATAACTGTGATCTGTGTCCCACACATCAGGAATAGTGATGCATTTTCCAATTCCATTTGTGCCAATAGAGCAGAAAAAAGCACGGAAGAAAATCTCTAAATATGGCCAAAGAAAACTCAGGATGCACTCGTGTGATGTCACACAGATAGGAGGAAGGATATGAGCACCAAAGAGCTTTAGTGGGGAGGAGGAAGTTCTAAAATATAGGGGTACTAATGATTGAAATATCCTTGTTTTAAAGTGCACAGAGAACATGTGGAGTATTATGTGGAGTCCCAGTTTACATCCAAAAAATCCTTTTCTTATACAAAAATTATATACCTGTGGTGTTGGATGTTAGCTACCAAGCTGTAGATGTGTAAGCTTTACAGCTTCTGAGCATTTGAAGCAGAATAAAAAAAAATTCTGACACACCTCAAAGTCGCAAACTTGCACTTCTGTGTACACAACCAGTTTTGTCTACGTATGTGTCATTCTCATAAGCAATAACAGAGCATTACAGCGCCCAACCTCTGCCACATGTTAGTGTGCTTATTTCCTTACCTAGATAACAAGCTCCAGCACACTGATCTTCCAAATAACCGATATAATTTAAAGTCCACAAAATTATTATTTGAAACATTATATTTGCGATGTAAGCGAGGCTTTTTCTTTTTATGTGGCCACAAAACCAAGCAAAAACAACTCAAAACAAAACTTTTTTGTTTTTTCCTTAAGCACAATCAGCAGAATCGACTAGTCACTGTGGAAGGAAAAGTAAATATTATAAAACAGATTCCTTACCTAATTACTTCTTCACTTAGATAACCATGAGATTTTCAGTGTTCACGTGTCAAAGAGAATGAAGCATAGAATAAAATCCTATCCAAGTTGTCTTGCATCTTGAATCCCCTCAGAACTAACCCCTCTGTACAGATCCTTTCTCACTTGTCTTCAGTCATGTGGTCAGGCCTGAATACAGGATTACAGCATTGAGGCAGAGGCTAGTTTACACAGAGAGAACAAGGGAGGTGGGCAAGTACTTATCCTCACCACCTCTTCAACTCACACAGAGTGAGGATATGAGATGAGGATGTGGGGGAGGACTCTCGCCTCATACTCTCACCAATCAGCAATTTCATCTCCTGGCAACGTAGCACCTACAATTCAACGTGGGAACAACGAGAATGGAGAGGATTTACAGTAAAAGCATTAGTGAGTCAACAAGACCTTACGCTAAGAGTAGTACAGAAAAGGAGATCAGCAACACTTTTCTACACTTCTCACTAACCAGTAACAACACAGCCACAGGAAAATGCAGCACAGTGGTGAACCTGAGCAACAGAGCCTGGGACATACTCACTAAATATACAGAAGAAGGATCTGACATCTAGCATTTCACAATATCCTGCAATCCTCACATAACCAACTGTAGAACTAAGGTTTGGACAACATTTTCAAGTATGAATAGTGACTAAAATAATCTGTGTAAAATAATCACAGTGTGTCCTTTAATTAGTGAATGCAAATGTGGATTCGTGAATGGGAACGGAAAATTCCGCAAGTGTCACTTTTGTATTTGGGGACAAACAGCCTTAGTTTTGGTGCCAGTTTCTTTCAGTGCTTTTAGTCTCAGTTAAATAAAGTCTTTTTAAGAGGTGGCGCCTTTCACAGAGCTGATAAAGAACACCCTCGGCTTGAAGGCCTGCTGGTGCGCCATGGACAGTGTTGCCATGGGTTTCCAAGCAACTGAGCACTTCTCAAGAATCATTTATACACTGTAGTTTCACCAAGAATATCAGCTTAAAAGCAGGAAGGGAAAGCTTAAACACTCCAAAAGTGGTCCTTTTTTGGTCCTTTTGTCAGAGTTAACATGTGGTTATCTTTCCAAATATTCTGCAATAACATGTAATTTAAAATGGCATTTAAAGCAATCTTGTGGAGGGCCAGATCTACCAAAATAAGGAAAATAAGACGAAGTAATGCAAAAATGTCAATACTGATATAAACAAATGACATCACACAATGTTTGTAAATAATGTGTCATCTATGTACAAGTTCCATACTCTATATGTATATTAAGGGAACAGTATAACACCTAGTCTATTAAACTTCAAAGATATCAATCTGACCAGTTAGGAATCACAAGTCACAAAAAAGGAATGGTTTTGCAGACAGTTTCTCTCTCATTATCCTTCCTGATTGATTTTTCTCTAGTCTTGTGTTTTGTTAGGGTCATTTTCACTAATTGTAGCATGAGGCAGCAACCCAATCAGGTAGCACAGGTAGTCCATTTCCTCCAGCATGCCACATCTATACACGCTGCCTCAAAGAGGTTTAGTGCGTCTCCCAGCACAGTTTCCATTGACGAGATAGCGGGAGATGGGCCATTACATGATGAGGAAAGTTGGACAGGGCCGTAGAAAGGACAACAACCCAGCAGCAGGACTGGTATCTGCTCCTTTGTGCCAGGAGGAACTGGATGAGCACTGCCAGAGCACTACAAAATGACCTCCAGCAGGCTACTGGTGTGCATGTATCAGACCAAACTGTCAGAAACAGACTCCATGAGCGTGGCATGAGAGCCTGACATCCTCTAGTGAGACCTGTGCACACAGCTCAGCACTGTGCAGCTCGATTGGTGCTTGCCAGAGAACACCAGAATTGGCAGGTCCACCACTGGCACCTGGCTCTCCTCACAGATGAAAGCAGGTTCACACTGAGCACATGTGACAGACGTGAAAGAGTCTGGAGATGCTGTGGAGAACGTTATGAATTGAATCGAAAATTAAATCTAGCCCTCGGTGGGTTGATTTTGTTTTATCCATTCCTGGGTTTGTCCCACCCTTGTAATACAGGGCTATCAAATGTCACAGGCAATTCCCACTGGATGATTGATATTAATACCCAATAGACTGATTGCAATTACTCTTGTGCTGTACTGTGTACCTTACTTAAAGTGTGCTACATGAAAATATCTGCATTCAGCCAACATACACCCAAAAATTAAAACTATGAGCTGGAAGAATAAATGCCCCTAATCCCCCTGTCCATGAATACACTACATGGCCAAAAGTACGTATGTGGACACCTGACCATGACACACATTTGTGCTTAAAACTACTTCCACAAAGTAGTTGGAAGCACACAACTGTATAGATGCCTTTGTAGCATTAAGATTTCATTTCACTGGAACTGAAAGGTCCAGACATGTAGAGCAACACAAGCTCCAGGAAGACATGGCTAAAAATGGAATGGGACATATAGATGTGATTGTGCGGTGTCCACATACTTTTGGCCAAAGAGTATATAAGTTTAAACTTAAATATAAGTTTATATATCAACATTTAGCCATCTGTCGGAATTGCTTCAGAATTTTTGTGATGAGAAGCATACAACTTTTCCCATACCCATTATGCCATCTAGTGGTTCGTTTTATAAAACACCACTAGATGGCATAATTATTATATATATATATATATATATATATATATATATATATATATATATATATATATATATATATATATATATATATATATATATATATATATAAAAAAATAAATATATAACCACTAGATGACTATATGATAAGTATGTCATCTAGTGGTTATATATATATATATATATATATATATATATATATATATATATATATATATATATATATATATATATATATATATATATATATATAAAAATATGGAATATTTTAGAACTTAACAAAATACACAGAGCAACAAGAGATTTTTCCCAAGGACCTTTTATTGATTTTGCTGTTATAGTGTCCACTGGCATTGGAATTTTATTCTAATTAATGTAGATTTTACAGGGTCTCAATTACAGAACAAAAAAATACTGTTTGTGCCACTTTTTTGTATGTCCTTCTGTAAATTAATTTGGGAAGGCTCTAACTGTCTCTGCTGGGCAATTTATAAATTCCAATAAAGTACGATGTGCAAAAATACACAACGTTTCAGTTAAGGGGTTGACAGACGCTGTGGATTTGACAGCTCAATACATTACGAGAGTACATTCAGAAAATATGCCACCATTTGCTTCAATATACATTTCATCTTGCCAATTGGTTATTGGTTATCAATTAAATCTGAAATGGGAGTTCAATTGTAAATTCAGAAAAATCAAAATGGTTTGGAATTAATCAGAGTTTGCTGTCTTTAGCAACAAATCATATGCGCCAGTAAATCCAATCGGTTACGATTCAAGCCGACCCAATCACTTATCCTATTTCAACCAATATATTGCTGCAAGCCCAAACCTTTTACCTCTAAAGCAGAGAAAAAGAATAAACCAACATGTCTCCAAAAATATAAATGTATTCTGACAAACATCTTAATCCTAATCTCAGAAAAGAAAAATTAAAGTGGTAGAATTTTTTTGGGAAAAAAAAAAGAACTAAACCTGTTTAAGTCACAGCCGTGACACGCTTAGTAAAGTAAGGCAAGGGTCAAGAGACTTATGTAAAAAGACAAATGAATGATTTAAGCACAAAAGGTGTAAAGCAGAGAATGAACTGTATTCTCTTTTAAGTCACTTTTTAAAGACAGTCGCTTTGCTCTCCTGTGGAAAAATCTCAAACATTTCCCATGAGGAATCAGGAAACGAAAACAAGAAACTTCACAGAAATACAACATTTTTTTTTTATAATGCTGACATCTGAGCTTAGGATAAGATATAGAAGAGCTTTAAAGAATATGCATAGAGGAGTATTGGAAATGTTTCATTCAAGCTTTTGAGCCATCAGAACAAATTTATAAAAAAAATAAAATAAAAAATAAAAAGTCAGGTCACTGCAACTATTCATCGTCTCTAATGCTGTTATGATTTTAACTGCATTTTCAGTGATGCATAATGGCAGAGCAAAACTTCCTGACAACACTTCAGTGCTTTCCTACCTTTGATGCAGGTTTGTAAATATAGTAGCAAACGGAAAGCGAAAAGTAGACGTCACAACTGGCATAATTATGCATATACTTCCCTGTTATTTCACCTATAAGAGCTAAAAGTGATATATTGTACATGACATAAGTGCGTTTTGAGACCAGCTCTGAAATGGGGCTGCTTCGTATTCATTACCTATTTATAAAATCATATTTAACCATTCACTGGCCCAAAGCTGTGCATGATGACATTACTTTTGACCAACAACTAATTTTGGGTCACTTGTACTACAGTATTTGTTTTGGTTTGGGTTTTTTTAGACTCGGTGACCACAAAGCTGATGGTAATGCTTCAAGTATCATCAGGATTTACTAATAATTCAAAGGTGGGGCAAATTATATTGCTAATAAGATTAATCTGAAAACTGAACACAGTATCACAGGCTGAAGCACACATGTTCAGTCATTTTTCCAAATGTTTTTTTTTTTGCCTAAAATAAAGAAGTGGGGGAAAAGGGGGGTAGACATTTGGCAGGATTTCAACTGCAATTCTTACTTAAGGTCCATGGTTTAGGCATTTTACAAAACTATTTGCCCATGCTGAATCTGCAGTTTTAACAGCACATTTAAAAAGAATAGAATGGATCCAGCTATGTGTCAATGCCCAATTCGAAGGCTTGGAATGAAAATGGTGCTCTTTAAATCTGAACCAAAAGGTACATGATGCTAGTCAATGCTACTAGAGCTTTTATAGAAATAAAAACAAAATGTACTGAAAAGGCTGACACTATTGAAAATGATGAAACAACAAGGAGGCAACTGAAGGTGCACTGATGAGTAGATGTCTGGATGACAGACACAGAGTTGGCATTTTGGATCGTTTAACTTACTGTAAAAATGGCACTAAATGACCATGAAGAAATCTCTTGGTGGCTGCTTTACAAGTGAGTCTGTTTACATGAATTTGTTACATTTTAGCACTTAAATACAGACATTTCCCTTGCTGTGTGGCATGTGCGGCTGATGGTAGCCCTGAAATCTAACCAAACAAATCAAAATCATTTGTTAAGTTTCAGGGCTCCAGCAGCCCACTGGGCCAACATGACTCGACTATCCCCATGATTATTTAGCAACCAACAGCTAGAGAGAGCTAAAGGAGAGGGCTCACAAAATTGGTTTCTACAAGCCAAGCCACTGGCACATGGACGCCAGGTTATTATTTGTTCATCACGTTGGTTCCTCTTCTTTAGATGTCCATCTCAAACTGAGCATCTTCGCCTGAAGCACAAAGTGACCAAAACCATTACATTTACAACAAATACACAGCAGCACATCTAATCAATTAACAGCAGACTAATCATCAGGTTGAGGTTTAAGTAAGTGGAAAGACAAACCTGTTCCTGGTTTGCCATCATGGTTATTGATGTTTTTAGCTTCGTTCTTCTTGTTCTCATTCAGGATGTTTTGGCTCGTCACTCCGGGAATGACAGGCAGGTGTGCTGGTGGAGTCTGGGCTATTGGGGAATTACGCCGGTCTAACAGGAATTTACGGTCATAGATGATCCGGGTGCCTGCGATAAACCATAAAAAAAATTAAAAAAAAAATAAATAAATAAAAAAAAAGCCATCATTTTTCCTCTTTTCCATACACACAAATTCTTACAAAAGTATATCTAAATTCATTTCAAAGCAAATAACATTAAAATACACATCAACTAGATAATGCATTATTTTTTATATCAACATCAAACAAATATTTTAACAAAACCATCATCCTCAAATATTTTTTTATCTATATGCCGCGGCTGTATAAATGTGTTCATTTTTGGTCATCATAATTTGTGCTTGCTGCAAGCAGAGTCAAACTCATACTATTGTTGTAATGGAACACGACTCTTTCTTCTGATTGGACAAATCTCAATCACTGCGCTGCAAGTAACCAATCACGCCATTTTAAACAAAAGCAAGGGCGGCGCCAGCGTTCTGGCAGCCTCCCAAATAACACACTATTGGACCCAGAGCGCGCTCTATAGAGCGCAAAAGTCATTCTTTTACACTCTAAAGAGTGAGCCTACATAGGAAGTAGGGCGCCATTTGAAATCCAGCCCTTGTTTTTGTTTTGAACATGCTAGGCTTTCTAGCGAGGCAAGTAGGCCACAGGCTAACGTCGAGCAGAGTGAATAACAAGTGACAACCTTCTGCATGTGAATTTTGGTCCAAGTAGCAAAAGCACGCTTTAAAATGCCATTACCGCCCGGGGTAGTTGAAAATAAAGTGCCTCCAGGAGTGGTGCAATAATCGTGAGGTAGCTGCGTTGAATCGTCGATCAGCACCGTCCTGGTCGGAATGGCCCTGCTCTCGCTATGCTGACGACTGGACGACATTGCATTAAATTGGGTCGCTGAGCTGGTCGAGCTAAAGTTGTAACCCCGACGGAAGATGGTACCCCGGACCCTTTGCCTTCTTTTCTATCTTTTTTAAAGGCTTTCTTGTCGTTTGACTTGTCCTCCCAGCCGTCAGCACCGTCCCTCCCTCCGCCAGGCAGGAAGCAGAGCGCCTCCGGAGGATATGAGTGCAAACAGGAGCTGAACACGTGGCCACGCAGGGTGCGTCCCACTTCACAACCATGTAGGCAGCCTACATTACCAGTCACGTTCATATACTGAGGTTTTCATTTCTGAACCCTGAAACCATTCCCATCAAATCAAACCTGAACCAAACCTACTGAACCTCTGCGTAAGGTGTAAATGTACCTTGACCCTGCTTTTCAGTGGTGAACCGACATGGATCTGATTTGTTGAAAATACTTTTCCCTTATTCCTTTGTCTTGAGCAACTGTTTTAGTCAAGTCAAGATAAGAAGCTTTTTATTGTCATTTCAACCACATATAGCTGACGTAGTACACAGTGAAATGAGACAATGTTACTTCAGGACCCTGGTGCTACACTTACACACATTCACACTTTTAGTGTAAGGAGTTTAGATAGAAATTAAAGGAAGACATAGGATTTGTTATGGTGTAGGAGCAGATTGCTGGTGCGGTTTGGATCCACTTGTTTCTTTAGAGGAAAGAGTCAGTGCAAACGAGCACATAGTTTATATTTCTATTTCTGTTTATATTTATATTTACGTCTCTTCAAGCCTGATGCAGGGTATAAGGGCTCTCTGAATGAGCAGATAACTATGAAAATGATGTAAATCATATGCTGTGTCCTTCACAGACAGCAGATCTAGGAAAATCTAGGACTGGTGTGTTAGATAGTGCTCTCCACTATCA